>JAAGNO010016343.1:18188-28810 GCA_033439905.1 Ceryle rudis | reverse complement strand
CTTTGTACTGCTGCATTACATTTGGTTTGTATTTCTGACTTGAGTCTCTTGCTGGTTTTGTTCTCAAACCACTACAGAAGTCCAGATAGATGACATCCGTAGCTCTACCTTTATATACTGATGTAATCACTCTATCACAGAAGGTCACTAAAATTACAGGTGAACACTGAAAAAGAATTCAGAATGCATCATAATGAAAGCATTCTTCTTGTAGTACAGACATTTGGTTGTATTTAGTATTATTTTATGTCAGTTGCACATACAAAATATGAAAGAGGACAAAAATGCAATGACAGGTACAGTTTACTGGCCAGCTTTGCAAAAGACACTATTGCAAGAGAAATTAAATTTAAAAAATCATATACAAGTAATATGCAGCAGCTATGCTATGGGAGCTATAGCGATGCTATTTTGAAATAAGTAGGGTGTTTTTCTTTAGCAAGGCACACAGAGACCTTAAATGCTTGTTTCCTGAACACATTTGAGTCTATTGATTTGTGTTTCTGTATGTTCTTTTTAGACGCATCATCTTGGCCTCAGGTTGTAGTCAGGTCATGGTGGTCTAAAGAGGAAGGAAAGAAGTTTGTACTACACAACTGCAATAGCTTAGAGGGCTACCAGAGAATCATAGACCTTTTAGTGCTCCACAGAGGAAGGTATGGTTTGCTGTTAGTTTCTCTCTAAAATTCATTCAGGCTCTATTTTGCTATACTTTTAGGGACATTTTGAGATAATTGTGACTTAAATTTTAAGCCAAGTGAAGGCCCACATAGTATTCCTTTCTGATTAACACAGATGACAGCTCTTTACCTAATAATGTCTATGCCAGACTCATAAAATTTGTGCTGCACCATCTCTCTGGAAGAGACAAACTCAATTTCAAAATGTCAATTGATACGCAATTATTTGCTGAGCTCTATCATGAGTATGATATGAATTGTGAAATTAACCCTGCTCTTTAAGTAGGGAATGCGTAAATCTTAGCATCAGCTGAACATATTGTAATGATCTATTTCTGTAACTGAAAAGTCCAAAGGAAACAACTGGATTGAACAAGCTAGCGCACGATAATTGGAGAAACAGACTGTGCACAAGATGTTATTTTTTGCTGCCAGTTCCAAGGTCCTAGAAATGGTTGCATGTATAAACACGTCTGCTTGTCACAGATCACTCCTGTGTAATGAGGCAAGCAGCACATGGTGCTGTAGGAATTTACAACACACCAAGATGAAGGAACCAGCATCAATGCACAAACACAAAACTAGTTATGAAGAAAATTACCAAACAATATTAACTGGAAACTTAAATATTAACCTTTCTTTATTAATAAATAAATAAAGCCTTTGTTTTCTTTTTCCTTCATTGTAGCCATTTGCTACTTTATAAACACAAAATTATCTTAATTACAGTAAATGTAGATGATAGAAGTAATTCCTAAGGGCAGTCTCTTTATACAGGGACTACACTTATATGGTGCCACATGTAGAACTAGGCAATTACATTGAATTAGCAAAACTGGAAATAGCAAAGTTTGGTAAACTTTCTTACTTTGTATTTGAGATAAACTCTAGGTGATGTCTCCATATCAGACAATGTGAGTAATAACTTTCCTATTCCACAAGCAATTCATAATGGTGCTAAACAAGCAACTGTACTTTTTTGTGCTTTGTTTTTGTAAACAAGCAGCTGCATTTTTACTTAGAGGAACAGACAGCTTGGATCATAAAATTGGGACCCATCTTCTTAATAAAGAGAAATCAAATGAGGAACACCTCACTACTGATTTCTCTCCCTCCAAGTGCTCATGCCATTATTCCTATTTGCCTCCAAATTCAGATGTCCTTTTAAAAATTCTTTTTCCCTATTTCTACAACACTATTCTTTCAAACTTGAACTTTCTGTCTGAACATCCCATTTCCCTGCCTCTAGCCAAGAAAGAACTGCTAACTGAGAATGCTCCTCCTCCAGCCAGAGCCCATGACAGGCTTTCCTTGCCATGCTCCCATGCAGCTGGGACAAGCCCACAGCAAAGAGATCAGATTGCCCTAGGCATCTATTGGCCTCAGGCTGCCTACGGCTCACTTTGGGAGACCAAAATGTCCACATATACTTAAGTGTTCCTGAATGAATGGCCTACTTGACTGTGGTGGGCTTTCAATCATTGGAATTTAAATCACATCTTAATGCTTTTGTCCCTTTGTGATATATTATGTTCAATGAAAAGATAATTCAGCAGTCTGAGGAAATCCTTGAGTGTTTTTATTGTGTCTTATTTGACCACTGATTTTTCAAGAGTTGGGCATCCTCAGCATATTGTTGCCAAAGCTAATGATATCAAGTAGCTATGTTAACTTAAAGGAACTAAAATATACAAAGCACAGTACTTCCAAAGAAACTCTATTTATAAGGTACATCACTTCAAGGATCTTTGTGTTCAATCACTTCCAAAGTCTTCCAGAAATATATGCTGTGTAGATTTAAAAACTCTTTCCCACAGTGAACATTTCATGTTTGTCTCTGTTCTAGGGTAAGTGAATGTTCTCCCAAAATTGTCCATTTGTTTTGCAGCTGAGAATCATGTACATATGCATGTTCAAAAGGCTGCAAGATTGCTGCATGTGTTTGGTGTCTTAGCACTTAGCATTCCTATAGCTTCGTCATTTCTAAGCTCTGTACAACTGTTTTCTAACTACTAAACAATCATTCCAGATCTGGGCAGGGCTGGGTTTTTTTTCAACACTTATTCCTCTTAAGATCAGTAGCATACGTTTTAGTTAAGAACGGACATTTTAGAGATATTTCATGACAGGGAATTATACATTAAGAAGATGAAGAAAAGCAGTTACGTGGATTTTTATTGCTCTAGGCACAGGCTCAGGTAGTACGTTCCTGAAGAAGATTTGGTGAAGATTTAGCTTTCAACAGTGACCCCTCCTGGTGTGACCGGGGAGATGCTCCATACTGCACACTGCACTGAAAACGTTCTTTTCTAGTATGATACACTTTGCTCACAGAAGTTTTTACTTTTCAGTCCTAATGTGAAAAGTGTAAGTGGAAAAAAGGACTCTGCCATAAATGCCTAGCTTCCTTCCTGACTTTGCTTTATTAAGACATCTCTGAGTACTCTTGATTCTTTAAACACTAATGTCATTTAACCGAGATCAATGCCTCTTAGCAGAGTAGCATTACTTAGAGAGTATGAATCGATGTTCATCCCGTGCTAAACATAGAAAAGACTATAAGCAGGAGTCTTTGGCAATAATACCTGCCAAACAACTCATTACTTTCTTTCCGAAGGTGACATACTGAATTTTCCATTCTTGCAAATGGGTTCCTCTCATCCTCAATTTTGCTTCTTTCTTTCTGAATTAAGAGCCCTAATGACATTTAAAAGTTTAATGGCTCCTTTCAAGACCATTTGATTGTAATGATCTGTGTTGTAGAGATTTCATTCTTTATTCTGTTCTGAGACAGTCTTCATTAATTTACCTGGCGGGGCCTGTACTTTTTAAGCAGAGGGGTTATAATCCCAGTACTGCAATGAAGTTCCAAATAAACGAAATACACAATATAGACAGAAATTAAAATCCTGACATTAAAATTTATTTTGCTGTTGGATTTATTTTTGCAGACTCCTAGGCATGACACAATTTCATTTCATTTGATAAGCCTTTAAAATTTGTCCCTTTTTAGACAGAAAATTTGCTGTTCATTCTGGAGTGGCATGAGACATTCCGTCACGTTCCTCTTCAAAGTGAGTTTCTTCCCAAGTACATCTTTGCTTCACCAGTGCTGTTCCAGCATTTGTTTCCACTTTTTTGCTTGTTTGAGTGTTTTTTTGGCAGCAGGTGGAGGGGCTGATCTAATTAGACATTCTCCAGTGAGAACATTTTATCATTTCTGATATTGCAGGGCCCTTTTTTCTTCTACAGGCTGCAATACACTTGTAAAATCATAAAGCCTAGCAGGAGCTGCAATCAATTTAGTCGTTCCCTTACTCTGAAGCTGAAGCAGCACCACCGTGGTCACTTGAGCCAGATATATATCCAATATGCTCCCACAGACCCCCAGGGCAGAGTTCACACTATCCCAGTGTAGTTTTTTCCAGGGCTTGGATAACATCAGAAACTACTACTGATGTCCAAGCAGATTCTTCCTTACTGCTGTTTAATGCTGCCACCCTGTCATCATACCCATCATGGATGCAGAGAAGAGGTATTTCCATGGTAATACCTACCCTTTAGTGACTTGGGTTCACTTGCCTCAGCTGACTGTAGTCTTCTCATAGTTGTCAGTGCAATTCAGGCTTGATCTCTGGGGGTGACTCTTAAAACATCTCCATCTGGGAGATGGAGAACCAGCCAACAGAGCACACCATGGACCCAGTAGTCACCCCATAGGAGGGATGGCTGGAGCTGCTGCCTCCAGACAACTAAGGTGGATTGGTCATTACAGAAAGCTGCAATAGTCCTTCCCATGTGAAGGAGGAACATTTGTCACCGTCCCTGAACTATGCTCCTTTCATATTTCTGTCTCTCCTGAGTTGCAGTGGCAAGCCAGGGAGATATTGCAAGTTTTCCCACTTGTTTTTTTACCCTTTTCCTGCTGTGGATGTCAGACCCTGTGTTTCAGGTCTAGAAGGTTTTCTTCTGTGACAGCTACAAGCAAAGGCTACAAGAGCACCGAAGTGTTTTCAATGGGAGCTGAAAAGTACAAACCACAACGGTCGGGGAAGCAATGAGCAGAGAGCATATGCTGGATGGATAGATCTTTTAACTCAGGCTAGGGAGGAAGACACTGATGAGGAACATTGTGTAATACCCTCAAAAGACGGTGCTGCCATGGCTGAGGAATACCAGGGGGGAAAACCAAAACCAAAACAAAACAAAACTGAGAAAGGTGTGACTGGACCAGAATAGCCTGAAATGATGCTCCTTGAGACAGGTAATGGGACTGGATAGGACAGATGAGAAAGGAAGAGCAGTGCTCACCCAAACCCACCAGACAAACTCTGTAAACTGACTTTTCAGGACCCTGTTAAGATCAACTGGTCTGAAGTTAGTGGGAAACAAATTTTCCACTTTTCCTGCAATTTTACTAGTATTGGAATGATTGCTTTTTGATTACATTCACTGTGAAAAAGAGGGTATGAATATGGAAATGACTTGTTCCTTCTTTCTCAACTACTGCAGGCTTAGCTTTTCCCAGACTCTTTCAAAACCTAATTCATCTTCGGGAAAAGAGGAAAACATCTCCTACAGATTCCGTTAAGATCTTCCAGCTGCTGCCAAAGGTCATTATGTGTCTTATTCATGCATGGTAGATGCTCATGGGCTCTTTGCCATCAACTGAAGCTTATTTCATGACAGAAGGCATATAGGGTGGTACATGTTTCAAATACTGGGAAACCTTCCTGATGTGTATTCACTTGAATATCATTAGGCCATGTACCTCTGCCACAAATTTTCCAAATAGTGAAGTATGCTGAGGTTTGAAAATTATGCCAGTGCTCCTTGGAGCATTGTTGATGATGTTTACAGTAGCTCCAGAGCACCAAGATCTCTGTTATAAAGTGTACTTGCTTATTTTGAAGTCCACTGGCTGCTAGGGTTAGGATCTCATTATTTTTCTCTATTTTCCTTCAAAAAGGCAGTAGAATGCTTTAATTTAAACAAAAAAACAAACAAAAAATGGTTTGAATACAATCAAAAGTTTGAAAGAGTCAATTACATACTGAATATGATTTGTAATATTTTTTCTGGGTTTTATAGTTAACTATATGAAAACATCCTTGTTCTGTTTGCTTCTCAAAGTCATTGCATTAGACTGTGGAGCATAAAACTTTTAATAGAAAACATCTAGAGAACAACCACTGCCAGAGAATTTTGTACTGCAGTATACTCACAAGCAATATACAGAAGGAGATGAACCAAATCATGCCATTTGGCTCTCAGATCAGCTTTCCAAATATTTTTCTTCAGGTTCTTTAGCTCTGACAGTGAATAGTTGTGGGTTTTTTTCAAAAACAAAAATTATATGTAAATTAAAACCCAAACATCATTAATACTGTACAGATTTTTTTCTACTGTTCTATTTCATTGTCCTAATCCAGCAGTTTGACATAGGTACCCAGATGCCTACAACATTTGGCAGCTTAAGGTGAACTGTAAACAGAAAAAAATCCTTCTTAAAAGTACAGACCCCAAAACATCCAGTGCTCAGTTCCACAAACACTCATCCAACTGAGAAGTGAAATACAGGAGATATGATAAAAATGTATTTTACCAGCACTCCATCACTCTTCTCTGTACAAAGCAAGCACTGAAATTTTTATGCAGCAAACAGGTTCATAGGTGTTTCCACTTAAAAGAACCTCTCTAAGGGAAACTCAGGTTTAAGACACTACAAGTTAAGATCTTTTCTCTCCTTTTTTGTTTCCAGTATGATTGTTATCAGATGCTCTATGATACCTTTTTCTGTGTCAGTCTGCATATTCTAAGGAATGGCCATCTGCTGATTTAGTGCTTAAGACCCTGGTCTGCAAGCTGCCACGTTCCCTAAACTCCCACATAAATATCCTTTATAGCTATATGAAGGGTTTGGAGGGAGATTTTTTTCCCCAACAAAAGCTATCTTCCAAAGTTACTGATTTCTTTACCCACTCTTAATAATATAGTTGTCAGTGCTGTTGCAAGATAGCATCTTTCTTTCTCAGAACCCTTATGCAGGCAGTTTTCTGAATGTTCTCCAGACAGAAAAGCACTCCTGCCTGACATTAGCAATCCAGAGTGCACAATGGCATTGCATCTGCACCCTGACACTGGTCCACTGAACCTTGTCAGCTCCACTCCAATTGTGTTGTGCAGCTTGGCAAGGGTCACAGTACAACATTATAGCATAATAACCATACCTTGAAGATGACTTTGGATTTAATCAGATGCACAGCTAAGACTGAACTCATCTGCCTGCCTTTATAAACCCAAAACCTTTCAGATAGTACAATGCCAGAACTTGTAAAGGGACATCATGCTGATCTTTGACACTGTCACATATAGCCCTTAGGAGAAGAAATCTGTTCCTTCCAACAAGTCTGAAAGCCTGTTATCAAAGCTAGCACTTCAGAAACCATAGCTTTCTTGTACTATTTGGCAACGAATTTTCATCTTCGTAACTCTCCCTTGCACTTCTGCAATTTTTATTAACCCCTTCCAAGCTTAGTGATGGAGAACTAACTTTATACAAGAGGACTGAAGAAGCTGAGCTTGTTTTGACCAGCAAAAAAGTGCTTCGAACAAGGATGTGATTATCTCTGAATACAGTAAACACTGGAGAAGGCTAAGGACTATTTAAGCTAATGGTTGATGTTGCAAGGCACTACGGCAGTTTGTTTGAAGACTACTGTAAAAAAATCCCTATAGATCTTCATATTTCCTTCACTTCTGGAAAGATGTCTTTGTCAGTATGGGGCTAGAAATCAACCCCTCTCCTTTTATTTCTCTCTCTCAAATGGAAAATTTCAGTCCTCTATGAAGTTCTGCAGCAGCTGGCCAATGCAGAAAATGGAACAATGGTGGAATTAAGAGAACAATTAAACCAAGTATCCTGCTACTAAGTCATCCTGTGAATCAAGACGGGAACATCTTTTTTAACACATGAAATTTGGTAACATAATTATGTCAACAGTGTACATGATCTTACTGCTGTCATGCCTCTGGGAAGACATACAGACCTTTTGCTTCATACCAAAATTTTTGTATAACAGAGAAGCTACAGGCCGTGCAGCCTAGAGGGCCGTGAACTTCAGAATAACTCAAAGGCAGGATACAAGAGCTCTTTTGTGAAGGTGAAGGTTGCTCAGCTGCCCTTCTTCTAGCACAGTTCCCCTTTCACATGTCATGTTCCAAGATGGGCACCACTTCCCTCCCCAAAAACTTAACATGGTTTAGTAGAGGCTGTGTAAGTCATATAGCTGCCCATTATCACTATTGTACCAGCCAATTAAAGATGTCTGATTACTTTTTAAAGTACTCATTCATGGTAGGATTGCAAAAAAGATAGTGCTTCATTTATAGCTGAACTTGGCATCGGCCCTTACAGAAGTGGTGCCATACACAGTAACTCTGGTTTTGGCTGACTGCTGGTGCCATCAAGTGGTCCTTCAGTCAACAGGGTGGCTTGGCCAGGACCATAATGAAGTAGAACCATGAGCAGAGCAGTCTCTAGCTCTCTGTGGGGCTGGTAGCATCATACTACATTCACTGCTTTCTGTGGTAATGGTAATGGTGGCTCCTGGGTTTGCCTAGTTATTGATATTATGCATGAGACAACACTGGTATAAAAGTATAGATTTACCCAGAAGTGTAAATCTATCATGTCTCTCAATGGAATAAAATGGCACCCTCCTGCTAAGCAAGAACATTAAGTGCTGAGAAAATAAAACACTTCACTGCTAGCAAACTTGTTGGAACAGCCTTTAAAAGAAATCAAATCTACCATCTCCATCAATGTCTGACTAATTGTTAGACAAGAATTTGTCTTCTTCTGTATTGTTTCTCTGCAAATGTCCCCTGTCCTTACTTGTTTCCTGAGTCTTGCTACAGATGATATAATAATACCTAATTTACATATAGATTAAAAATTACATTGAAGCTTATTTACCCCTTGATGAGGAAAGGCAGTGGAATACCATACAGATATATAGTTTCCATTATAGGTTCCATGTTATATTAAGTATTAGAACTAAAAACTTTAAGGGTCTGTCTTGCTGGGTCAGAATCACAAACCAAACTTTGGAAAACTACTGTTTTCATAGTTCAGGTACAAAGTATTAATCCAGATACTAATAGCCACTGCTCAGCTGTTGTTATTTACTCCAGAGTTTAAAAATGATTAGGCTCCTCTGGTTATCAAAAATTACTCAGTTTGTTCTTGCACCTTGTTGCATTAGCTTCAGCACGTTTTACAAAACTTTCCTCTCTCCTTCCTCATTTCAGGCATTGTCAGCCCAATGTGCTTTCAGGTCTGGCACCATTAAAATAGTTCTTCTTCCCTCTGTCTCTCTCTCAGCTTTGTCTCCCAACACCAGTTTCATCTGGATCCACAGATGATGTTAGTCACTGAGGAGATCTGCAAAAGTCAGTCTCCCAGTGTAATTCATTAATGACAATGAATGCTTTCTTCCAGAGATATGCATATGGTTGAACACCCAGTTATAACCATGTCTTTAGTAATGCATTCTCTGCATAGTAAACAAGAATTAGAGTTAGAAAGTAACATGCAGCAGTGTAAATTATTAAAAACTTCCCTTTGCCCTTAGTTTCCTAAGGAAATTATTAAAATTTTCTGTATTAATTTAGTGTAGTCATTCTATCTTCTACCATGCATTAAGCTTCATTATTACAAAATATTACAGATCTTTTATCATCTCTGACTGCTTGTTTTCAGTTTAACAAGAATAATAAAGGGAGAAATTACAGGCATACATAGTGTTCCTAAGGTTACTGATTTTCTTTATGCTCCATGCATTATAGAAAATTTGTAGTCAGATGAAATATGTCTTTACTGATCTTTTTTCCGTCCTTTCTCAGAAAAGGTTGATATATATTTTTCCTTTCTGAAGAACCCTGCAAATGGAGCATGAACTTAATCCTTGTAAATGAATTTCAGATATTGCATAAACTGCCAGGATGCTGCTGGGCAATGGCTCTGTTGGAAAGGGGAGCCCACGTCCCAAACTGGGGCATCTGGCAGAAACTTCCTGCTGTCAAGGGCCAGCCCACTGTGCTCAAGCACAAGCATCCACAGTCCTTGCAGGCTGATATTTAGTGACATTAATAACATGGGGTATGCTCAATTTTAGTGTACAGGTAAAGTGCATGTCAGTTGACTTCTAGGCATTTTCACTCCTCTGTAAGTTTAGGTCTAGGTTAGTGAAAGAAAGGTACTCATAACCTTCACAAAAACTCTGGCTGGAGACATTTGCCTGTCTGATTGCACAGCCCTATAGCCATGGCTGAGCACCACACTTAATCTAAATTCAATTTTTTAATGAAATGACACCTCCTTCACAGCTAGATCAAGTGTACAACATTGCTAAAAAAAAAGTGGATAAGAAAAGACATATTGCCAACCTAAGAGCTCGTCACTGTGTTGTAAAAGAGGCCTAAGTTAAAACTTCAGTTTTAAGTAACTTTAACAATTGGTACATGTTCCTTGATAAAAACACCTTTTAAGAGCAGCATGTAATGGGTCCTTTAGCATGTGTAAATGTAGCATGTAGGTTTAGAGTATTCTTAAACCCCAAGGCATTGACTGAGTCTGTAAGCTTGAAGTACTTGTGCTGATTCTCACTTGGAGCAGTTTACCTCAACAGCATCATTTGAAACCATTGGACTAAATCAAATAAGGAGAAAGAGGACATGAAAAAGTACATCAGTATCATGAAATGACTCTGCAGAAGACTCTTCAAGCTCCCAGACTGTCTGCACTTAGAGCTCACTCAGTACTAATGGGGTGCCTGAAGTAGGATCACTTTTCTGGGAAGCAGGTGTAATGGCTGTGTAGACCCTTCCAGTTCTGAAGACACACCATTGTGGTTTAAGCCCACCCAGATGGCAACAAAT
>JAAGNO010016342.1:0-10893 GCA_033439905.1 Ceryle rudis | reverse complement strand
GCGGCATGGGCGCCTCCCTGGTTTGTCGGAGCGAGTAATGCTGCTTCCTGATGGGCAGGGGAGACGGGAGTGGGGGCAGCGCTGGAGGGAGTTGATCCGACCGGTGACGGTTAGTGGCGGGGCCCGACCGGGAAGTCTGGGGAGAAAAGAAACAGGAGGACACGGGCTGCCCTGCCCTGTTGTAATTGGTCAGTGGCCGCGAGCTGGCCAGTTGATTGGGCGGGAGCCGTGTCAGTCACTTTTCTCGTCTTCCCCTCCCCCAGGTGTCTGGCAACAGGCACTGCCGGTGGCGGCCGGGCCGGGCCGGGGCGATTTCGCTCCCCGGGATGAGGGGAACCAGCCGGGTCCGGTAGCGGGGGGCTCCCGGGGAAGCGAGCGCTGCCTCTCCGCTGTGTAGGCCTCGCCCGCAGCACCTGATAGCTCCGGGTCTACCGGCTAAACGGCGTTTAGGGTGACGGGAGCTCGGGGCTGCCGGGCGAGGCGTTAATTAGACCGGGACAGAGCTGCGAAGGGCGGGGGAACCTCGGCCTGGAAACCTCCGAGTGGGGAGATAGGAAACCGTTAAAATGGGGGGAAAATTCAATAAATTTGCCCAAATTTGACAAAGATTTCACCGTCACCGGCTTGACATCCGCGCGCGGAATTGCTTAACGTGTCTCTCCGGCTGAGCCGGGCCCCCCTCGGGGGCTGGGGAAAGCGAGAACTGAACCCCGAACCCTAAACCCGGCACCTGCTGCTCGCCCGGGAACCGGGACCATCCCTGGATGTTACAAGGGTTAATTTAGAGCGTTTCAGCCCAAATTCGCCAAGAGCTGAACGCGTTTGGGAGAATCCTTCGAGGTAGCACCGGAATGATTGGCAGACTGTTAACTGCAGCCAGATCGGTGTATTTTGAGATTAGAAGGTAGCGGTGATTTGGCAAGGAACTATCTGCCATGGCAGATCTTTACTAGTTAACCTTTTATTTCTTTTTAGGTGTAGATCTTGGATCTGCATTTGCCACAGACCAAAGCTAGCCCCTGATTTCACGTTCCTGAGCCGTTTGATGCTCTGTGTTACGGGTGAATTAGAAGCCAGGGTCAGGGATTTGCTGACACTAAGCTGGAACTTTTACTGAGAATACAAGTGAAAAGGAATGATTAACATTTCTGAACTACTGTCAGAGAGCAGTGTTAGTAAATAGCAAACCTACTTGCTTACCCGGTAACAGAATATTTATCTCTGTCACCGAAAACTACTAGAAGTTTCAGAACATGAGAAAAAAAGTTGTGTGAATTCCCCCTGAAACGCTCGGGGGGGTTCTGTTTTTTGTCTTTCTCACACACGCCCCTTTGCAAGCTGCCTGCTATTGTCACATCTTGTTTGGGCAAGTCCCGGTGCTGGCTTGGGATAGATCCCATCTGGAACAAAGATCAGCCCCATATGTAAAACCTGTTCTGTAACATTCTCTGTAGGAAGAAAACAAGCATCCTGTAGTACCTGTGAGCTCTCAATGCAATCCCTGAGCTGGGGAGCCACAGAGGTCGGTGGCTGGAGTGGGATAAAGGGGACAGAGCTAGCTTCAAAAGGAGCCCGGTGGTGCCGACCTGAGCTCCCTCCTGTTAAGCGTGTGCAGCTCCTTCACCGTGAGTCAGCGCTGGTGTATATTTGCAAGTTAAATCGTGCTTCTCATAAGCATATGCTTGTACATATTCATGTGTTAATTCTTACACTGCTGTGGACATAAGAGGAATTAAAAGCAAAGCCCTGTTCCATTTGGTCTGGTCTCAATTAGTCAGACCTTGGGCTTAACTGTCTAATTAAATAATAAACATTCCGAGTAACTAACTTGCATTACCATCAGCACTGTTCCCACAACTTTCATTTCAAACGATTTGATGGGCTGGGAGTTTCTCATGAAGCAGTCTGTCGCCTGAGGCCATGGCTGCTGAAGAGCAGAGGAGACCTGCCCAGTCTGCCAGCGGGATACACCGATGGGAGGGCAGGAGCCATCATGCAGGAGCCACCAGCAAGGCCCCATCAAGAGGAGGAAGGTGGAGAGCTGTGCTGGCTCCTTCTGGTTAAGTTTAGTAAGAACTTTGTAGAACCATTTACACTGGGTAGAAAGAAGATGGTTTTTACACTGAGGGTGGTGAGCGCCTGGCCCAGGCTGCCCAGAGAGGTGGTGGCTGCCCCATCCCTGGCACCATTGCAGGGGAGGTTGGCCGGGGCTCAGAGCAACCTGCTCTAGTTGCAGATGTCCCTGCTCCCTGCAGGGGGGTTGGACTAGGTGACCTTTGAAGGTCACTTGCAACCCAAACCAGTCTGGGATCTATGATTTTTCTAATTCAGTTCCATCTCCTGCCCTGTGGCAGAGGCTGTCCTAAAGCACCGTCACATTTTCATGTCTAGTTGTCAGTCCTGGTTGAAACCCCCGTGGCAAGCACGATGGGTTAGCATGGTCATGATTGCAGTGATGGTAACCATCACACGTCCTTAGTGGTGGGACATTTGGTTTCTGAGACTGGTAAGAGTCTGAGCACAGATGAGAGGAGATGAATCCCCAGGCAGAGGCTGTGAATCATCCCCTGTCCCAGCATGGACTTGCAGAAAGCTGCATTTAGGACTTCCTGGATTTTAGCAACCTGATGGCTCTCATTTTTAAACCAAGAAACACTGCCTGAAGTATGGCATTGCTAGGCAGATCCTGGATGAAAGCGTCCAGAGATATTTAAGCCCCTGCAAGTTAAGAGGAGTTGGCTCCCTAACTGCCTTGGAGAACCTGGGCCAGTATGTCCACTTGTTTTTGTGAAATCCTCTGCTGTTAGGTTTCGTATTCAGCCACTCTGGCTTCAGCCTCCTAAGGAGGAGTCAAAAGCACTATTTTCATGATGAAAACCAGCAGCCCTCTTCAAAAGCATCGCAATTCCTTCATCATCCAAGCGATAATGCCCCCTCATCGTTCTTAGGCACTTGGCTCATCTCCACTCTGCATTAAGTCATGTAGGATACGTATTCCTGGTCTCATAAAAGACCAATAAATTTGCCTGTAAAAAGCATCTGAAATATCCCAAGTGGGGAGATAATTTGTTTGCTTTTTAACAAAGCTTCCCAGAAGTTCTTACAAAGACTGAATTCATTGCTCTAATTTTTATGGTGCTATTTATCAACGCGGAGATCACCAGTAATAGAAGCTAAGAATAGTCCCTGGGGAGGAAAGAAGTCAAGGCTTTCTATTCTGCTTACCACCACACAAACCCCAAGGAGATACTGGCTCGGGGTTACCCTGCGAGCATAAAGCGTCGCAGCGCTCCCCGAGCAAGGAGCCAAGAGCACAGCGGGTTAGGAGGGGAGAAGGAGATCCAGGTCAAGGTGGCTGCACGTGGGACAGCGAGGATGACATGGGGAGAGGGCATGAGCAGCAGCGTGAAGGGCATGAAGAGCAGCCCGAAGCTGAAGAGGCTGAGGAGTTGTCAGATTTACCTGAAAGGAAAATGAAAGAATAAAATAAATAAAGTAAAAATCATAGGTCACTAGGTCAGGGAAAAAAATATATCTGTGAGCAGTTGCACTCTGCCAGGAGTAACAGTGGGGCAGCGACTGGGGAGCTCAGGGGAAAAAAACCAACCTTATATGAGCCAAGATGAGAAATAAGAGCACAGAAGTCATCGAGCTCTGCTGGGTGCCTCGAACAAAAAAACCTTCCTGACAGGTACTTTAGTGGCAACAAAATCATCAGTGCCTGTGTGTAGCTGGAGTACATTGGGAGCTGTAATAGCAGGGTTTCTACTGAAAGTACCACCCCAGCCCAGTATCGTGTTCTACCCTTGAGGTACCACCACCTCAAACAAGCCACTGGTATCGAAAGCAAATGAACTGAGCAGGCGTCAGGTTGAAGCAGCCCGTAGCTGTCCCAGACACACAGTTTTACCTGTTAAATCATGCGAATCTATCACCCTTGCTGCACAAGCAGGGTCCAGAGCGGCACAGCCTGACAAGCAACACTCGTGACTGGGTGACTGCTGCATCTGCACTGCCTTGGGGTGGGGGGAATGGGGAGAGAAGCAGCTTTGGTGGTACAGAAGGCTTCCTTCTACCAACTACCATCGAGGCCAGTGGCCCTCAAGTCCACATTGACCAGCAATCAGAAAGTCAGTGGAACTAAGAGGAGTGAGCTCGCTGCAGACCATGACAGTGTCAGAGCAGAGCTCATCCTGTGTGCTTTGGGTACATCTTCTTGTATTGTATTTGACTAGCACAGAAAATAAGTGCCTTTTGCTGCTGCACGCCACGTCTCGGTGGGTCTATACAGCGTGACTCATAGAAGATCCATGGACTAGGAGCCAAAAAGACAATAACCCCCCCATATTCCTGTTTAACAATAAATTATTTGAGGGCTTCTGGGTTCCAGGCCAAACTCTGGAGCTGACTGTGAGGACTTGAGAGCCTTCAGTGTGACACTTCGCTGTACCTGCACACAAGGAGAGAAGAAGGGAACTTGCCACACAGCTCCCAGCAAGCTTGCCAAGTAGCTTGAGCCTCTGGATGAGTTGCAGCATAAATAAATCTGGTATCGACGTCTGTAATTTCGCCACGTGAAAGGTGATAAAGGAACAAAGCGAGGCGTTGATGTGATCAAAAAACATAAGAGTCTGAAGGACAGCACTTGAGCTTCCTGCTCTAACCCCGTTGTGAACTGTGACTTGGGCTAAAAGCCGCTCTGGACCCTGGCAGATGGTGCATGGAAGCTGGCTTTGGTCTTGCCGCACGTCAACTGGGCAGACGGTTGTGTGAAATGGTCCCCAGTGCGGAACGAGTTTGCTTTGAGCAGCAGATCTCAAATCATTTCCATATGTTACTTTGAAGAAGAAAATGACTGGTAAGACTCAAAACAGAGTAACCAAAAGCCAAGAAAAAAATTGCCCTGAAGTGCCCAGATCTTAAAGATAGGCCAGTCTGGGAATCCATTTCCATCTGCAAGACGTGCCTGCTGCAACACAGCCCGCACACACTCAGCGTGGCTCCCAGCTGGAAGGCTCCCAACACCCAAGGGGCAACGTCGGGAACATTTCACCTCCTGAGTAAATGCTAAACAGCTCGGCAGGGTGAGGGAGGCAGCGCAGCCGGCCGGGTGCCATCATAATCTGACGTATGGCACAGAGCTCTCCCGTGTTTACTTCAAAAGCCAGGACACCCTGATTAAATTCTAACACAGATAATGGTGTTCTGCTGCCATCCAACCATGCTTAACTTGAACTCAATGTGCTCGCTCTTCTGACCTGAGGAGCTGTGTCTAGACCGGCAGTTAACCTACAACTCCACAGCGGGGCAAGAAGTTTCTAAGCACCCTTCTGACAATATTTATTGGGAACTCCTTGCTTAGGTGTGGATGCGCACATCTGAAGGACCTCGAGGACTTCCCCCCTCCTCACCTCTGAGTAAGGACAGGGATTAGCACAGTGGGAAACAGATGCAGGTTCAAGCGCTAGGCTGCCTCACATGAACTGGGAGATAAAACAACATCCAGAGCTCCACAAAAAAGACCTCGTGAGGCTCAGGCCTCCCAGAGTGAAGGAAGGAGATGAGAGAGCAGCAGGTCTTTGCCTCCTGCAGTTTGAACGTGAACCATCTTTGTTTTGCATCGTTAACTTTATACAACCTCT
This sequence comes from Ceryle rudis, assembly GCA_033439905.1. Classification (NCBI taxonomy): domain Eukaryota; kingdom Metazoa; phylum Chordata; class Aves; order Coraciiformes; family Cerylidae; genus Ceryle; species Ceryle rudis. The sequence goes on along the minus strand of JAAGNO010016342.1, from coordinate 5,251 downwards.
GGGCAGCTTCAGCAGTTCGTGAACTGCCCAGGCATCTGCAAATGTGATTCTTGACTTGAAAATCTCTCTGACGCAAACCGAATTAAAGAGCAAGGAGATAGTGTGTGGCTACTGTTGACTTCTTTTCCGGGAACGCATGTGAAATACTACCAATGTTTGTTTTGTAACAGAATGTAAATACCCAGCACTGAAAAGAATCCCCAGTTCCCGTGCTTTTAACACGGGGGCAGTCTGGGGAGAGCTCCGTCTCCGAGCATCATCTGTGACACAGTTCTCTCGCAAGATAAACGCACGCATCAAAGCATTTCAAAACAGCCATTTGCTTGCGTGCTTGTTTCTGGAAGCAGGTGGCAAAGTAAACAACATCACACAGTCGGTCAGATCCACTATTCTGGGTTTGGATTGACATCCGAACAATGTCTGGACCGACATCTAACACACTGGCTACGGAATCAAGCGATTTCTGATGCAAGTTTCTGCCTCCTTCCCCCCCCCCCCCCGAAGAAAATAGAACATTTTCCCAGATGGAAGGAACCCACTTTAAAAACAATAGGTCTTTGAAATGTCAGCTCAGGCTTGCCTGGCATGTGCTGTGTGCCGCAGGAACACGATAGAGCCTTTTCCATTCTCCAGCTGTAGCCCTTAAATCTGAAGCAGCAAGGATTAAGAGGTGTAGGTCTAGTTTCCTGCTCTGCTACTCATTTTCAGCCTCTTCTGTAGAAGTCACTTAAGCATCACTCCATCTCCACTTCCCCCAGCGGGATGAGGATAAAACCACTTTCTGGGCTGCGAATGAAGCCAAGCTCGTGAGATGTTTGCACGCTCCAGCAACGGGGATCGGTAGTTGAATTACTTAAATGAGGTTTAAGCCAGTCACAGGAGAACTGATACAGCGTGGTTTGCAAAAGAAGTCATGAAGCTGCATCCATGTGAACTTGGAGGCCGTGGCCACCAATGGCTGCGGTGACCTCGGCTCTGCGTACACCACAGTGCTGTGGACGGTGTAGATGCCTCCCTGCGCTCACTGTTTGAACAAGAACCAAGTTGTTTCTGCTATGAATGTATTTATTATACCAATGTTTTGTGCCATTTCTTCTCAAAGCCCCTCCTTGTCTCCTCTAGCATGAAGGGGGAGAAGGTCACCCAGGTCATGAGGCTTACTTATGTGCTAGGAGCTTGGGCAGTGAGCCCATCTCTCCCAGCCTTATCCCTCCCCAGCCTCCCTAAGCAGAGCTGCTCCTCCAGGCTGGTCACACCAGGCTGTGCAGGACCCAGCGTTCCCATCTGCTGGGGCCTCTGTGTGTTCCCACTCTTCTCTCACAATGTTACTTGTTCTGATCTCTCCCATCAGAACATTCTTTGATCTTTAAATAACTACAGTGGAATTACAGTTAGTGCTGTACGCAAGAGTTAAGGGGAAGGCAAAAGTTTCTCTTTTTCCCCCCTTCCAGTTTAACCCCCTTTGCTCTCTGTGGTACAGGTTTGTTATGGCTCTCACCCAAAGAGCTTCCAAGACTTTAAAGAGGCCGCTGTGCACCCCAAAGAGACGTGAAAATCAGCCACCTTCAGCCTGTACCGCTCCTGGGAGCGGCATCAAACCAATTTGTGACAGCCTCCAGTGAGATAAGTGTGTAAGTGTGATGTCCTAATCCCAATTAGGGAAACGGGACGTTTGCCAGAGCAAGGACAAGATAAGGAGCATTAATCCAACTTACAAGGAAAGGTGACATTAGGTTGCAAGCTCTTCTCTGACGTCAGCAAGCACTTCTGAAAGGGTTGCTCACAACCAACAGCTCGTTAAACAGCAGCGTCTGGCTCAGGCTCGGCATTGAGAACTAAAAAAGGAAAACCAGTAGAAGCAAAGCTCTCAAACCGGTGAGATTCAGACTGGCTGTGGAGTCAGGCATGACTACTCTTGTCCTTCCCTCGCCCTGACTGATGGAAGTGCCAGCAGATGGCTCTCAAAGTCTCGACGCATCCCTCCCGATTTCTGCACCTTAAAGAGAGTGCAGTACGTGGCACGCACACCTCCCCTGCGGGCCCTTCTCCTCCCCGCACTGCTTTGCTATCAGTCCAGACAATTCAGCAAGACAAGCCAGTCTGCTGGTGACTGTCACAAATATGATCTGTCCATTGTTGTTGCTTTCCTATATTTTATATGGAAATCATGATAAAAAAAAAAGCAAAACCAAACCCCAAACAAAACAAACAAACAAACAAACCCCAAACCAACCAACCAACCAACAAGCAGCTTTGAACTGCTAACTTCTCTGCCGTCTAGATCTTGTGATCTGGGTTCTTCCAAACTCAGTTTGGCCTCTGACATAGGCAGTCCAGCTCTCTGCTTTCTTCTCACTTTTCCATTCTATGAGAAAAAAAAAAAACAACCAAACCAAACAACAAACAGAAGTAATCTGTCCTGACATAAACAAGAAGTAACTCATCAAAGCAAGAGGAGAATGCAAGGTATAAACTCCACATTCCTTTCTACAGCATTTTTATTAGCAGGACTACTCAACTCTCTTGAAGCCGGTGGCTTTTAAGGTGCAGGGAATCTGTCAGATAATCCAAAGAGTAAGCAAAGACAGCTCTCTCCATTCGACAAGGACGGTGCAGAAGCATCGCAGCAGACGTGCAGCTGCCAGACTGCCAGGAGCAGTGTGTGCAGCCGGACTTGGTGCACCAGATGGCAGCATTTATTGTCTGGAGATCCTGGAGCAGCTGGGACTGGCAGCTCTGTGCTTGACACTTTATGCTATTAAAGCCCCTCGAGGTTGGGCTGCACCCCCTTCTTCCTCCTCCACCTCGATGATCACGATACCACGTGGTAAAGGTAACAGAGAAGAGCAAAGTGAACGTGTATGGGGCACCCTCCCTACCCCTTTCACGTGCAGGAGGTGGTTTCCTTGCTATGAGAAATACTGGCTCTCCTTATTAGACAGTCACCTTTGGCCTGTTCCCTCCTCCTGCCTATTTTTCTCCTGGAAGGATCTGGTCCCTTAATGGGCTCATCATGAAACATGGGTTATCACGAATAACAGCGAAGGATATTGAGCAGATTTAGCCCCTGCCAAAACCTGTAGCAGGCTTCACTCAAACACCAGCCGTATCAGTAGGAGCAGGCTTTTATCTGAGAGGGAAGAGCTGGGCTGGAATTTAAACACTGAGACAGGGAAAAGCCTAAAAGCTTTTCAGAAAGTACCTTCAAACTTCTCACGAAGTTCTCACATGGTTTGCCAGAGCTGGGAAAGGCCCTTCTAGGCACAGTGGCTGGTTTCCCAGCTTCTTCACCTCCACTTCCTCCTTAAGGCTTGAATACACACACCCAGGGTGGAGAACACAAACCAACATCTGTCATACAAAGGTTTTTGCATTGAAAAAATATATTCACGATCAGATGGCCACACTCTGGACTGGTTTTAGAGTTAATGATCGAGTTGAGGTTGTTGCCGTTGCTGGTTACTGCACACAACGCAGAGTTACTGCAATCACAGGATTATCAGGAAAGCCAACTCCTGATATATTCTTCCCAGCAAATGTAGGCTTCAGAGCAAGATCTATCCTTCTGGTGTCTGGCAGGACTCTGTGCTGTCTCTGCCAGACCATTTTCCCCAGGTGTGACATACACTCAGATCCCAAGAAAGATCTTGAGATCTAACTACTACCCTAACTACCATTTCCTTCCAAAGCTGTGTTCCTGAAAAATCATGTTAGCTCTTTTGTGTAGGAGACAACAGAGACACCTCATTTCTTTCCCAGAAAGAGCCACAATTCTCACACGCAGCACCTCAGCTTCTATTTCACGCCCAAAGGCCAAGTGCCCCAATCTGCCAGAGCACAGATCCCGAGATCTCCAAGGGCTCTTCTGAGGCTGAGCTTCACCAACCCACAGAAGCTATTCCAGCCTGAGGAGCAGTTTGCCCCAATGCCGTTCCTGGTCCTACAGCCACGGTCATCACTGTAGCATGGCTGTATTCAACAGCAGCACCTGCTCCAGAGGTCAACAAAGGTTTTCACCCTGTAGCGAGGACAAGAACAGTTTGTTTCTCCCACCTCTGCTAATTAAACAGCCCTTGTCAGCAGCTAACCGAAAGGAAGATTGACCAACACAGTTGCATCAGTTAAGCTACAAAAATAATTGTGTTGCCCAAGTCTCAGACGCTTCTGTGGCTTTGCTTTATCAGGGCTTCATTTTAAACCGGCTTATGGTGATTACCCAAGCAGCAAACATCCAACTGCAGCAGCTGCTCAGAAACTGTTTTTTGAAATACAAGGCACTAACTCCCTGCTTTTGTTTGTCGGGGTTTTGTTTTTAAACTTTTTTTTTCCTGCTCTGCAACCCCATTTTCCATCTGACATCCCTGGTTCAAAACCAGACTATGCTGCTCCATTAAAAAACAGCTTTCCCATTTCATTTTTGGGTTTTATAAGACCTTCCCACTAGGGCCCTAAGAATAGAAGATGTTTCCCCCCAGAAAAACCATCATGAATTTAAAAACGATTCCCCTGCTGCCTTGGCAGTATCGCTCACGTGCTCTGTGTCCTGGGGATGATCTGCCATCAGCCTCGCTCCAAGCTAATGCTGTTTTGAAGCTGAATGTTTTCATACTTCCTCCCCCCAAAATCAATCATCTTCACAGTTGCAGGTTTTAAACTCTATAGCAGGGGAATATTACGGATGCTTGAAGGCCTGTGTGCTGCAAGGGGGGATTAATCCAGGCAGATATATGTGTCCACATGGAATCTGCCTCATTTAGATGGTATTGCATGTGGCGCTTTTTCCAAAAGTCCTGCGGTGCGCATCAAGTGATCTGGGGCCGATGACTTCAGCACTCACATGAAGATTACTCATCTAATTAGGGGGTTTGGAGGCTCTGCCCCTGTTTCCGTGCACCGTAAGGAAATCTAGAACATTTGTTCTTTAGCGACTGGCTCGGAGGGGGGGGGGGGAGTTGGGGGGGTGTTGCTTTTGTATTTTCCCCGGTAGATTTGACCCCCACGAGATAACAGCGGCGTTAATCACGAGGACAAAGCCGCTCTGGGCACAAACGCTGTAAGTTTTGTAAATAAGGAAAGAAAAAACCAAACCCAAACCATGCCCTTGTAAGCGCTCCTTGGCCAAGGAGGCAGAGCCAGGCTGCCTTGGGTTGCGCTCAACCGGGCAGCGGTGCCAGCCCCCCCCCCCCCCCCCCCCCCCCCCCCCCCCCACCCCCCCCCCCCCCCCCCCCCCCCCCCCCCCCCCCCCCCCCCC
>JAAGNO010016341.1:31758-43177 GCA_033439905.1 Ceryle rudis | reverse complement strand
CCTCTGTATTAAGAATACTGTCCCATAAACCGAATGTAGTAGCTAGCTGAAGTAGCTGCCCTTTTGATATTCATGGGGTGCTGCGCGGAGCAGGCCACCCCCGCTCTGTCTGGCGCTGTGCTGAGGGAGCGGGTGACGTTCGTGTCCCTGCCCCGGCGGAGCCTTCCCGCACCCGCGGCAGCGCGGGGGCATTTCCCCGGTGGCCGTCACTAATCGGCTCTATTTTAGTTTGCGGTTACCCCAGAGAGGCGGTGCAGCTCCGGTGCGGACACATTAACTACCGGTTTGTGGGTACTGTTACCAGCGGTTTAATTCTATCAGCCACCCTGGGGCCATGCCGGGGGTCTCTGGGACTTGCAGGTAGATGCTGCTTACTGTCATGCTTTAGAAGCCTGGATCAGGCCCTCAGAGGCCGTCTCTTCTGCAGAGAAGGTATTTGAAGATGTTGGGGAAAAAAAAAAAAATCGGTGTGGTTTTAGTTATTTCTAAATATACTAGACAACGTCATATAACAATATAGGGTTTTTTTTTTTATGAGCCATATTTTGTATCTTAACTCCCATAAGCATCAAATTAAATAGCTTTATGAAAAATAGAGGTATGTGTAGCATTTCACAGTCGGAGTTGGTTTGTCTTAAGGTACCCCAAAACTGCGTTGCTCTATGTACTTTCAAAGCGTGCCCTAAAATAACTTGATCCCAACTGTGTGTCTTGATTTTTTGATATAAACCCAGTCTCACAGCATCCAGAGTTCCTGCAAATTTCTGTCATAAACAGGGGGCTGGCATTGTTGAGTGGCTTTACAGTGACTATAGTCTTCTGCAGTGGTGTTTTTCTGGGAAGATAAGTTGTGTCCCATTCTTTCTATTTGCAGTTCAATATATAAAGCATGTTCCTTTCTCATAGCCTGATAGAAAAAATATCTGGGTTTAGTGCATTGAAATCTCCATGGGATACTTGAAGTTTAAAATGTAGTAAAATAAAATCTGTTTCTTTAAACACCACAATGACAGCTTACACAGCTTTCATAAACTCATGTTTGCTTTATTTTGTAAAGTGAATATATCTTTCACACACAAGTATTTACACATTTTTATTGCTTTAAAAGTTTTTTAATAAGGTACTCCCAAATTGCTGCTAAGTCCTAATTTTTATCTTATTTTTTTAAAAAGAAACTGCCAGGCAGTCAATTTGAAAGTCAGTTTGAAAGCATCATTCAGCTATAGGGGATTTTTATACTTTTTATTTAAGGAAAAAAAACCCCAAAACAACCAAATACCAAGGCCACAGAACAGTAGATACTGTTCATTTTACAGAAAACACTGCAAGACTGGCGGGGTTGAATTCCACAATAAAAGGGATTGACTTTAAGACTCGCTGAAGCTTTTTAGATGCAGCCCCGTGGCACCACCGAGTGGCAGCATCGGGAATAGCCGAGTAGTCGTGGGAAACATTTACATGGGGAAAAAAGCCGAACAGAAGTAGCAGATCCTCACTTGAAAATAACCACTTTCGGTTTGGTTGGGCTGGTGAAGCAAGTTAATCTGAAACTAACAAATGACTTTTTATTCTGAACTAATAAGATACAATCATAAATAGGCATAGAATTTGTAGAAAATTGAAATTTCAAAGAAAGTTTGTGTGACATTAAAGGTGGTGGGAACAAACATACTACTCTGACAATACTCATCAAATAAAGCAAACATTCTGTTTCATACTGATTTCGATACTGAGATTAGTCTAGTGTTAATCTTCAAATGCCTTGACAGATTTGATCACAGCTACCCCAAGGACTCTGGCAGTGCTGAATATAAACCATCTTTCTCATGTCATTGCATTGGAACAGGCTACCCAGGGAAGTGGTCGAGTCACTATCCCTGGAAGTGTTTAAAAGCCATACAGATGTGGTGCTTGAGGATATAGCGTAATGGTGGACTTGACAGAGTAGGTTGGGCTCCATGATCTTAAAGCTCTTATTCCAACCTAGATGATTCTATGAGTCTCCTAAGGATCACAGAAGAAGGTTGAATGACACATTACAAAAGAGCAAATAATGACAAAACCAAGAAGTATGAAGATAAAGTTTCCTTTTTTTTAAATATAATCTCTCTTGTGCCAGCAAACAAGGGTAGTTTTTACCACAACTGCTATTAGACATACTGTATATAATACCTTTCGACAACCACTTTTAAACGTCGGCATGACATGAGGAAAAATGAACTATTGCTTCATAGATCTCCAAATACCTGTTCCATGCAAGTTTTATGATTATCTCAATATTGAAGCCACGTGTCTTGCAGCTCTAGACATTCTTTAGACTAGAAGTCAGATGAATACAGCAGAAGCACATTAAGCCTCTCAGCATTTAAATAAGCAGAATCCAAACAAAACACATTCAAGTTTTCTCTGGTGTCAAGAATTCCTGAATGGTAGGCAATTTCACATAGACCATGACACCAGGTTGCTTTAAGGTGAAGTCAGTACACAGTTCATTGAAAATACTAAGGCAGATATTGAAAATACTAAGGCAGATATTATTTGTCCTGAAGGAGGGAACAACAACAAAAAATCCATGATCCAACAATCACCACCCTTGGCAATATTAACAAACAGACAGGAAAGGGATGAGCAGTCTGCAGACAGGGTTTTCCTTGAGAAATTGTCTGTGTTATGGCTGGGTGCCTAGGGCTTAAACATCCCAGGCTGAGGATTGGATTAAGAGCAGGAAAATTATCATGCCTAGAGATGCACTTGGAGTGGAGCTACCAAGGGTGGCCAAAGAGGGGCAGGACATGAAAAGAATTCTCCCCTTGAGATATTTTTCATCCACGCTATGGCTGGGCATGATGGGGGAGGCTCAGCTGATGTCTGAGGTTAGGGTTAGTGTTGATGTTACATACATGGTTGGGAGAGAGATAAAGCCTAGAGCTACAGTTGGTGCAGAGCAGAAAGGAGCAGCCAGAGTAAAGGGTAGGCTGCAAAAATCATTTTTGCCTGAGATCTTTGAGTTCTAGCTAAGGCTCAACCTGTCCTTTGCAATCAGACTAAGTTAGATTTTTAACAGGGCAAAGCCTAGAGCTGCATTTTGAGACAACCTGAGAAGATATTCATAAGGAAATTATCTTCTGAGAATTTGATCATCATGGCTTTGGCTTGGGGACTTGGGCTATTCTCTGTTGATATCAGGTGTTAGAGTTGAGTCTACAGTTAGACTTAGGGACAAGGAAGAGGAAAAGTTTGGATCCCCATTTGGAGTGGGGCAGGAAAGGAGCTGCAAAAAGAATTACGCTCAGAAGTTTCTCATCTGGTTGCTGGTTAGGGGCTTTGGGTTATGTCCAGCCCAAACCTACGGTTAGGGATCTGATTATGCTCAGATTTCAGAGAAGAGAGCCTAGAGCTCCATTTAGACTGGAATTGGAAAGGGGTTGCCAGAGGAAGGGACAGGGGACAAAAATAATTTTCCCCAGAGGACATAGTCACCTGGGCTATGGCTGGGGATGTTGGGCTAGAGCTCACTTGACATCTAGGCTTGCGTTAGGGTTTAGAAGAAACACAAAGAGTGGGAGTTCCAGTTTAGTAGTCTGGAAAGGGGCTGCCAAACGGAAGAGTGGAGTGTCAAAAGAATACTCTCCTGAGATCTTTTTCACCTGGGCAATGTCTGAGATCCTGTTCTGAGCTTCAGCTGACACAAGGATATATTTATCTGAGTCATGGATAGGATATTTTAAGTCGTACCCAACACAGTGTCTGGGATATTGGAGACTAAGTCTTCACCAACAGTTAAGTTTTTGTTTGGGAGAGACCAAGCGCAGAGCTCCATTTGCAGAGAAGCTCAAAAGGAATTGCTGAAGGAAAGTGTAGGTTGCAAGAAAATTTTTTCACCTGAGAACTTTTTCATCTGATCTACGGCTGGGGGACCTGGGTTAATGCTCAGTGATGTCCTGATCTCATAGTAAATGATTTCAGCAAGTCATTGAACAGTTGCAGTTTTTCTGATGCAGTGTTTCAGGAAGGATTTATTTCCCAGCTAAGGGGAGAGGAAGAGAACAGTTCAGTTAAATAAGTAATCCATGTCTTGCTTTGACCTTTGAAGTTCACCTTATTTAATTTTCCCGTTGACATGATCAGCTTTTTGAGCAGGCACTGAATCCTAAGTCAAAATTCACTGTTAAGAAGTACTCTGTTCCTCAAAGTTTCATAATTTTACATTAATTTTCATTATAACTCAAAATCTTGTGCATAATTATGTCATTCAAATATAGAAGATTCAGACAAAATCATAAACTTAATTGCCTGTATGAATTGTAAGTTTGTTCTCATTAAACCTTTGACATAAATAGTGTTTAGTCATCAAAGCTAAATTGTCATTATGACTGATAGAGCCCATGAGTGTCTTTGGAGGTGAAGAACACTTTGGCACACTGTTCACATTCATTTATCAGTCCTAAGCACTGAGAAAAATAAATATGCAAAGGCTTGCTAGCCAGCTGAGAAATAAATCTCTTCAAGTTAATGGAAAGCAAACACTAAATTATAGGCCTATTAGCTCATATCAGTGATTATAATTTTTTTTTCCTGTATTTTTTTAATGTGTACATTAAATATCTCCTGTAATACGTCTTCTAAAATTTGTCTTTGGAGAGTTTTCAGAGCTTTATTTTATAGGCAGGACAGTTTTCCTAATACAGCATTTTAATCAAAAGGTGGTTGCTGTTCATACAGATGGCACCAAGTTAACTTGAAAGCATGTGGTTCATTTATTAGCAATACAATTATACAATCCAAATGTGCAGGATCATTTATGCATTTAGCCTTTTGCTCTTCTGTCTACATTGCTAGCTCTCCTGCACTGTCAGTACCTGAGCTAGCTAGTGTCAGAAGCAGCAGGTACATTGGTATAGACATACTCAAGCTCTTTTAGTTGTTCCTATATCTTCTACTCTATAAATAATTTTGTTACAGGCTTGGATTGGTTTCTATCATTCTGGCTTAGAGGTAGGTGGGAGTATTCCAAAATACCAAATGTTACCAGAAAACTCCAGTTCAGGGAAATGACAGTCATGGAGGGATATGTCCCTGTTTTAGAGAGCTTTTGATGCAGCACACCTGGGGCTCCCACAGGAAGCCTGATCTGGTCTTGTTCTCCTGATGGTTCACATAGCAGGGTACTGTGAAGCCTGAGCACGCTTGGCTGTGAAGTTTACCACAGACAAGACCCATTCTGGGCAGCTGTACCCTTGGAAGCTCAGAAAACCCAAATCCTTGCCTGAGCTAGGATATCATGGTCTCTCACTCCCTTTTTTAGTAGATGGAAAGCTGTACAATACTATGGGAGGAGAAAAAAAAACCCCACAAACCCCATCAGTCATGAAACTATGAATAATACATAGAACATATGTGAATCCAGTCTGCACTGTCAATGCTAGAAATAGCATTTCCTAACTTTTGGGTATGTGATTTGTTATTCTTAATGTGGGAATTTGCATGCCAATTAGACATTTTAGAAAATCAAACAGCAAAAGAGTTTCCTGATTTAAAAATCTGTTTTGGATTGAAATTATTCCTATAGAGTAAAAACCTCAGGCTCATTTAAAACTCATTGAAACCTGACTCCCTGAAAGATTGCACTGTATATAATATGCATGTCTATAGTGCTCAGTAAAATAATGCCAGAGACTGTTTCAGATCCTGGCCCTGGGGTAGCACATGGATTACACCCATACTGCTTGAGACTCTCCTATAGCTGGTGGGCTCTGTACACACTGACTACATTGTGCCTCTGGGTTTCATTTGGGTACACGTGATGTTCCTATCACCCTAAGAGATAACTGCTATTTTTTTGTAGGTTTTCTTTAGGTCAAACTGTCAGAAGCAATGTGAGGGTTGTGTTGCAGCTTGCCAGAGTGAAGTTTCTATAGAATGGAATTGAGAGGTGTATGCTTTGCTGCATGCCACAAGGATCTTTGGAGATGTTTCAACACATGAAGACTGTATAGGTCAGAAAAAGCCAAGGCTTGTCAACACTGTTTACAGTAAACTATCCTGAGCATGCTGCCTGAACTCGGATTGGAAAGTTAGCTGGAGTGCTCCAGACCAAACCCAGGAGGCAAACTAATGATTAAGGACTGTGAATGATCAGAGTAAATGATTCAAATGTACTCTTTGTCCTCCTTTATTTGTATAAATAGACCTGTCTAAAATGTTGAATATAGGTATGGAAGAGAACAGTTTGCTTTTGAAAGTTTTCTCCTAGACATTAGCCAAGGTCAACTTGAAAGTCTAAAATAGATTATAAAAGGCAACCTAGATTTCCACAAAGTTCTGTGCATTAGTTAACAACCAGCAGATTACCAATGTGTTTTGGTAATCATGTAGTTGTTACTTAATTGTTCTGTGTAAGATTTTGTTCTAAGCCAGAGCACTATGCAAAACATTCACATTTAGAATTACAGAGTAAATTGGGTTGGAGTGACCCAACTATTTCCATGCCCTGCATAAAGCAGGGCTAACTTTGCAGTTTGATCAGGATGCTCAGCCTTGTCCAGTCAGGGTTTTAAAGTCTCCAAGAATGGAGATTTTTCTGGCTCTCTAGCTTCAGGTTTCAGTGCTTGGCCACGCTCTTGTTGTGGAAAAATATTATCTTTATATCCATCTGCAGTTCCCTGTGATGTGGCTTGCCACCATTGCCTCTTATCTTTTTGTTGCACATTTGAGAAGAGTCTGGCCCTGTTTCCTCTAAATCTCTTCTTTAGTTAGCTGAAGAGAGCAATTAATTTCCTCTTAGCCTTCTCTTCTCCAGACTAACAAAAGCCAACTCTCTTTCTATGTCATATGCTCCAGCCTTCTAAGTATTGAAAAAATACTGAGAAACCAGTGAATTTTACACTGAGAAAATGCATTATAAATCCTGAAAATCAGTATGCAAATAAAAAGAAGGGAAATAAACAGATATTTTGGGCTGAAAGCTCAACCAGAACAATGGGGACAGTGGGAAAAATTCCTTTCTGAAAAGGCATAAACAATTCTGGCCAATCAAAATGTGAAACATGCCTTTTTTTCCTGTTTTATTTAGAGTTATGTCTTTTTCTTAGTCTTTTTCTTGTTTTAAATTAGGCTATTTTTAAAATGAGAAAATGTTCTTTTCAAACAATTTTTTTTAAAGCTTGTGGCATTTTTTAACAGAATTTTTTTACTGCAAAGAAGTCAAACTGTTTCAACCTATATGGATTTTTCACCCTGTCTTCCAGCTAAAACTTCTAGTCAGCAGTTTGACTCAAATTCATTAACACCTTCCTTTAGGTGCATTTTACCACATTCACTATTAATTGACTCTTCTCTGTGTTGAACTTTAAGAAGCATTTTATAGCTACCAAAAAGTGAACAGGCCTAAGTGTTAATTCCACACATTTTTGAAAGCATGTTCATGATCATGAACCAGTATAATGCAAATACTGCAGACTGCACACTGAATTTCTGAGCAGTATCCCAGCTTTCTGTATGCAACTGTGCTGCCTCTGTGCTATCAACACATCTTACTGAGCTATGGCCTTTGACTTTAAGAAAATTCTGCACGTCCCTTTGTCTTCTTATTTTTCCATTTTATTTGTAAAGGCCCTTTGAAGTAAAAGAAACTCACCAGTTCTCTAACCTAAGGACTAACTTTTATGATACTTAGGTTTATTGAATGTCATTTATAGAGACTATTCAACAATTGCTGCTCCATTTTTACTGCGTCTAAAATAGACATTTTATTTCCTTTATTAAAATCATACTCATACAAATCCTCTCATAAAGTGTGCGATATTCTTTGGGGAATTGTACTGAACAATAATATGAAAATATTCACAGGATATCAGCAGTCTGTGTGCATTAGGAAAGAAATAATGGATGCTTAAAAATCATTACAAGACAATGGACTCCTAATAAAATCCATAATGATGCATTTATGCAGATGCCAAAGTGCCTCCAACAGTTACATGAAATTCTTAATGCTGATGTCTGGATAATCTTCTAAAGTATTTCTATTCGTGGTGGCCATTTTTACCAAAGCTCTCTGGGATAAATCATTCTGAAATGCTGTATTTCTTGCAGTAGCATTCTAACAGTAATGAAGAGACGAGATTTTTTTTTTAAAAGAACTAATAGCTGGTTCATTTATTCCAGAGGGCACAAATGACATACTGTGTGCTCCAGAGTGGACATTTGGTGGTTTTCCCTTCTTGTTGGCCCTTTTTCTTTTAGTGCAGTTTCTGCAACCTCATCTATTTGTCATCTGACTTGGCTTCCTCCTAGCTCTTCCTGTTCCCCTGGATCTTGCTATGGTTTTCAATCCAGACTTATGCCTCCACTCTTGTCCTTTCCTATTTCCATAGTCCCTGCAACTTATCCTTTGTGGGTTTTTTTTTTTCATTTATTAAATATATGCCACTATAATATATAACACAACAAGAACTAAACTATAGTTAAAAAGCTTGCTATTTTTTACTCCAGTTACTCCATGTGCATGTTACATCTTGCTTTTATCCTGTCTGTGTTATAGTGAAAACTGTTCAGGATAAGACAATACCTTTTTTTGATGCAGAATTATTTTTCTGAGGGGTCGGGTACACTGGTGTCCCCTTCCCGATGTGCCTTGGGGCACCTCTGCAACATTGCTTTTAATTATTGCTGCAAGGATCCAAACACTTGAATAGATCAGTCTGGCTGGGAAAAGTATGAAAGAGGCTCCATCTGCTACATGTGTTAGAGAAGAACAACATCCTGAAATAAAGAAGCAGAATTTGACTTAGTGTACCATATTTTTGGCTCTCCCTTAGAGAGCTCATATCTGTCTTGGCTGCTATGAAGCACTTGGCATATTTCCAGCACGGTTAAATTGTCTGTCTAGGCTGATCACTAACCAAGCCTTAAAAAAATTACAGATTACAGTAGAAATCAAATCAGCTTTTGAAACTGTCTTCTAAAGAAGGGGAGAACTATAGTTTAATTTTCAGGAAAGAGTTGCTATGCTGTTGGGAAGGGGCAGATCAGGAGAATGAAGAGTAGTCAGAAACTTATAGCATCGGGAAATTGTCTGGGATGACTTAAAAAGAAACCTTTCATCTGGTCCCCTGTGCTCCCTTCATCAGCCATGGCAGCAACAGCGCAATATACTAGGGTACAAGGGTGTCACGGTTTAGGGTCAGGGCAGCCTCTTAGACCTGTAACAGATGCTCTCAACCCCCCCTCCCTCCCCAAAGGGGAATAGAAAGGCAATAAGGGAGAGAGACTCAGCCATTAGGAAAGGAAACTAGAACACCTTGAATGAAAATGAAAATAATAATAATAAAAATGGAATCTATACAAATATATACAAAACCAGTATCGAACCCAACCCCCCGATGGTAATTACATCACCATCACTGATGCTGTGGAACAGGCACCGGAGGGGTCCCAGCCTGGGCCCCACAGCAGACGGGAGCTGTGTTCAGGAGCTGGATTCTGGGACCGGATTCAGGAACACACTGATTGGGATCGAAGGCAGAACAGACAGAGTCCTCCTTGGATGCTCCAAGGAAGGAAGTGAAAGAGGACCTGAGACGAGCCAGGCCAAGATGGCAAATCTGTCCAAGAGGGGAGAGGAGCCCAGGAACCCCCTGAAAGAGAAAGTGAGCAAGTGACCTATAGACCCTCTAGATTCCTCTGCTTTATATCCGAATATGACAAACCCGTCCAAGAGGTGAGAAGAGCCAAAGACCCTCCAAATCCCTCAGCTTTATACCAAATATGATGTATATGGTCTGGAATACCTCACTGGTCAGTTTGGGGTCACCTGCCCTCTCCACTCCTCCCTGTAGGTGCTGCCTTTCACTTTCCTGCATTCCCCCCCAATGTAGTGCACAAGATCCAGCAGTGGCCTTGGTCTGTACACCAACCCTTGGCAGTAACTCTAAACATGGGGTGTTATCACTGCCAGCAGCAGACACTGCCTGTGAAAACAGGCTGCTGACTTCAGACAGTGCAGTTAGTTAGAAGAACAGAGCTGAAAAGTAGAATCACTGAACAGAATTAGTACTGTTCTCACCCAAACCAGGACAAAAGGAAAAGTGAGAGCTGCATTAACAGTAATAATGACACTAAAAATTACTTCTTTCCTTGTATCATCAGGATTCGTAATCAGTTATGTGATATTAATAAGAAGTCACTGACTAGGAACACTGGATGTGGTCATTAAGATGCTATAGTAATGTGTTAGAAAACAGGATTTCTAACTTGCACCCCTTTAATGAGTTTTGTCTGCTGTAAGACTGTCAGAGTCTTTATCCAGCACTGAAAAATGATGCAGAACACCTAGAAAGCCTTGCACTGTGGTGTCAAGTAGAAAAACCGGGCAAGCATCGTCTGGAGAAAAATGCCAAGATCAAAGTGTTGGACCAGCACAGCTTTTCATGCGCTCCTTACATGAACCCTCTCAGTCAAAAACCACCAAAAGAAATAGTAGGACTTCACACTACTTTCTACATTCTGAGGAGCATGCCAATCACAGTTGTGCATTTACTTAGTATTAAAAATTCTGGCAGCTTTGAAAACGTGTAGGCTTCTCTGTTCAGCTTGCCTGACACAAAATTCACATTAGGGTTGCACATCTTGTTGCTGAACAAGATGCAGGTGCAGAAGTAAAAAAGAAACAAAAAGTGGGCTAAGATTTAACTGCTTAAGTGATCCTTGAATTGTCCAAGTTCTTCACCTGCTTGTTATTTGTATTGTTCAGTGAGTTCCCTTGAGGAACCCCATGAGATGCATAGTGTACAAGCAGAACAAAAAAAAAAACAATTGCTGTCCCTGGGACCTTAGTCTCTGTATGATGAATCTTAGTAGATATCTCCTACCCCCTCTGACAGTTCAAAAGTTTTTATTGAACATATAATACTTGATCGTGTTGTCCTTGGTCACGGGCAGCAGCATGGTCACAGCATGGCGAAAGCTTGAATCCTGGGCACATGCAGTCAGTCCTCCACACAGGTACTTGGTGCCCTCTTCCAGAAGTGCTTGCCATGCCCTTGCCTCTTTTGTGCCTCCTTCCCAACTTTAGCACTTCTGCAGCTTTTGAAATTTGGCTTTAGGATAACAAGTGGGAGGACTTTAAAACAAAGATAAATTACCCAGGGACCAAGGAATTGAAATGCTTCTTAATGGAGAGGCATAAAGACTTGCCAAAACTATGAAATCATGTCAAGAAGAAAAGCGTCGTGAATGATGCAGTGATAGGACTAGAGGGAATGGATTAAAACTAGAGATAGGTTGATTCAGGTTAGACACTAGGAAGAATTTCTTCACCATGAGGGTGGTGTGACACTGGAACAGGTTGCCCAGAGAGGTGGTGGAAGCCCCATCCTTGGAGGTGTTTAAGACCAGGCTGGATGGGGCTCTGAGCAACCTG
>JAAGNO010016341.1:6154-31658 GCA_033439905.1 Ceryle rudis | reverse complement strand
GGTTGCCCAGAGAGGTGGTGGAAGCCCCATCCTTGGAGGTGTTTAAGACCAGGCTGGATGGGGCTCTGAGCAACCTGATCTAGTGGGAGGTGTCCCTGTCATTGGCAGGGGAGTTGGAACTGGATGATCTTTAAGGTCCCTTCCAACCCTGACAATTCTATGATTTTATGATTCCACGATTCTACTGTCATGTGCCTGTGTAGTGAAGCTCAAACATCTAGAAACTGGGCTACAGAGAGGCAGCAGCAAGTTCCAAGTGAGTCTCAAAAGTTTTTTTTTGTATCTCTGATTCAGTGTTGGCAGCTAAGAGGGGGAGGGAACAATTTTGTGCATGGGGAGTAAAAATACATCACCCTACATTTGAAGTGTGTTTACATGATTCACATTCTGTCTACCTGACACCAGACCAGGAGAGTGAAATAGGTTTTTGATCCTAAAAAAAAGAAGAGTATTTTCAAGATGTCATTTTTTTCCTTTCTGATTTTGTTCCTCCAGACACTACTTAGCTGCATCACAGATAACAGGGCTGATATTGCACAGCACAACTTTTTCTGGCCAGTGGACAGCAATACCACAGGACTCTCTGTGTAATCATGTGAACCCAGGGCAGGAACAGGCAAGGGTACACTGAGAAAGATGAAAGAAAATAGCTTAGAATTTAGAGGAGGTCAGAAAAAAATCATTTTTGATTTCTCAGGAAAGGTTTGGTGCCTGGGAACCTTTGACACCAGAAAGCAGTGGAAGCCTTAGACTACATACATCACCCACTCAGTTTAAAAAACTTGCTTGTCTGCCCCTGAATAACATGGGCTTTCATATTTGTTTTAAATCCAGTCTAAAGAGACTGAAGATCGGTTGTAGAAGCTTTAGTAAAACTCTCTTAAAATTATACTCCAGGTACACACAAAATATTTTAAATATTGTATTTTTTTTTCCTGGTTATCAAAACACACATTTTTACAGGATGATAGAGATTTTATATGCAGTTTTTCAGGGAGCAATGAGTCAGTACCTATTCTAATTCCACTCATCCATAATGTTACACATATGACTAAGTTTCTTAGAGTCTCATTTGTATTTCATTTTTCCTCTTGCTTTCATGGAAATGGGCATTTTCACTACAGTGGATAGGAGCAAAGCTTCTGTTTGCCTCTGCGTTAATTCCTCCCTTTGCTCCCCAGTCATATGAGAAAATGATATCCTGTTCATTGCAGAAGTCACAAAATAACGCCCATTCTAACCATGGTTATGAAAATCCAAATATAATGGATTACTAACTGTATTTTAGTAGAGTGCCCCTGAGACCAATCTGGTCTCCAAAAATTATGACTAAACTGGTGGAGAATTCTTGATATTAAATTACTCATCAAAATCAGCGTATGGCTAGGGAGGCAGTGAGATCTTCACATGACCCACTGCAAACAATGCAGCAACTTCCAGTCAACTGTTGGTGTTCACTTCCAGCTGCCCACAGCTCTGCCCATACATCTTGTCCTCTCCAGCCTGTGGTTCTCAATTTGTGGACTCTGAACATAAGCTTATGCTTTTAAGCTCTCTTCATAACAGAAGAAGCATGAAAATACTTGAGCTTCCTTTTTAAAGCAGCATGCAAGAATGAGGGAGGCACCTCTACAATAGGTTGAGGTGATAACTGTGTCTCCTCCTTCATGCCTCCCTCACACTCTAACCTAGGAGAAATGTGTGCATACACACACATGCACAGCCTTTCTAAGGGAAGTGATAAAATCAAGTAAAAACATACTGTCTTTGACCTGTGGTGTGTTTACTGAAATGAAAGACTTTAGCCACCTCTGTTGACAGCACATTTTGACCAGCGAACAACATAGTTTTCTTTACTTCACTAGCAGCAAATGAATCATCAGAGCAGACCAGTGAATGAAACGGGAGGGAAAAAGAAGTGTGTGATGACATCATTTGGGGATGCCCAGCCTACAGCCCATGCCTCGGACATAGTCCACTGAGACATATGTCCCCTATTTCTCAAGAAGCCTTGAAATAAAAGATGGCTGGGAATACTCA
The DNA here is from genome assembly GCA_033439905.1 of Ceryle rudis. Classification (NCBI taxonomy): domain Eukaryota; kingdom Metazoa; phylum Chordata; class Aves; order Coraciiformes; family Cerylidae; genus Ceryle; species Ceryle rudis. The sequence continues at coordinate 29,618 of JAAGNO010016341.1, read as the reverse complement.
GTCTGATAGATGCTTGAACCAGTACTAAACTCTGATACAGCTAGCCCAGCTCTACTCCCACCCTATCTACTTGACTAGTTGCTTTGCATTCCTCAGCTCAAGTTCCCATGCTTGCTTTACCCATACAGTTTCTTCTCGCCTAACTTCTCATCTAGTTGTTCTTCTTCAGCTTCCTCATTCACAATGATTTCCAGCCTCCTTCTTTAGATTTGTCATATGATGTCAGCTTCTTATTCCAGTGCCTCTTCCTAGACATTTCCCACCATTTCTGATCACTAAAATCCATCTCCCTTTCATACCTCCTTCCTACCAACTTGTTTTCTCAGACTCTTCTAGATTGTCACCTCAATCCTACCTCAAATTATATCGTAAGCTACTCACCACAGCCTTTTCTCTCAATTATTCTCATCCCACTGCTCTCAACACCTTGGAAGCCCATACCAGATTTCCTCTCCTTATGCTACACCTTCCACAAAACCATGCCACAGCATTCCTATCATGACCAGATCCCTTTTTTTCTTTTCTGTACCACCAATACCCAGTGTCGTGATTGTTGGAAGTTCACCCTTGCTCTCAGATCATGCATGTAGACATCATCCAGCAATGACAACAGGTGGGACTCTGGGAGAGTTTAATTCAAACTGGGGTCTCTACTGAAAGCATCTGTTACACATAGGCTCCAAGTTCTATAACGTGGTCAAACTTCAGTAAAATATCATAAGGATAGCAAGAAGTTCATCTTTGAAAAATAGGCCACCCAGCTTGCAAACAGGAAGTCCCTGTAGCAAAAATGAATTTGCTAAAGCTATTTAAAGAAAAGCCTGATAGATTTTTTTGACATTGTCAAAACAATACTTTTTTTTTTTTTTTTTAATTGTGTTTTCAGAAACAGATGAAAGTTTTTGACTGAAAATTTATAGAAAATTTTCTGAAGGCGAACACCCAGCCTGGAAAATTCCAGATTGAACAATTAACGTGTGGTAAAATTATATGCAGCTGATAACAGGGCTGTGGGTTCAGAAGTGATGAATACTTGCCATAATAGCACTACCAGTCCAACTACCGCACACTAATGTTTTAACCAAACCAGGTATCATTCTACTGCTCACCAAAGAGTTGCAAAGGCAGTGTGCAATTTCTTTTAGCTCAGAGGTGATTATAACATTTCACTCCATTCATTCACATCATGGAAATATGAATTTGAAGCCTGATGGAATACTTTCAAAGGCATTATGAGCCACAGCTAAATAGCAGTGTTCTGTCTGTCAAAATCCCAAAGATAATTAATGCAGAAGACTGTATGCAACATATATGTAATAAGATATATATGTAACATATATGTAACTATAACAGGAACGCTAGGTTAAATTCCCTTTTTAAAATGTTTTGTCATCAGGGTTAACTTAAATGCTTTACTTTGCATGTAAAATAAGAAGAGAGCACAGAGACCCTTTTCTGTTCAAATGAGCAGTGTTGCTGTATTCTACGTCTCTTGCAAATAATTGCAGAGTGGACAGAACAATATTGTTCTGTAAAAATACTGTGCATACAAAAATGTTTCTGTGGGGTTTACAAGATAAATTGGGAGTAGTGTGGGATACCATACAGGAAAATAGATTAGGCCTTAGATCTAGTCTTTAGTCCTCTTCTGTTAGGACACTCTCTAAATCATTTCTCTTCTGTGACTCATTTCTTCACTGGTAAACAGCATGTAAAGAACTGTATGGTGTTGCAGATGAAGTTTCAATTTCTCAGCTTCTTCTGGAATGGTCTTAGGTCATTATATTGTTGTTGTTATTATTATTATTATTATTATTTATTCTTGTATTTGGCCACCTAACTGAGTAACTTCAGCCTCACCAATGCTAGAAAATATCCTACCAGCAGATGGCAGATATTGCTTATCCAATGAAATCCTGTCATTCAAACCAGTACAGCTGCTGTGGCACCTGGAACACAATGAAAGCAGAAGCTAAAACCTGAATAACCAATCCTCAAGAGACACATGCTTCAAAAAGATCTTCGGTAACATGATTAAAGTTTGCCTTATTTCTTATGTAAGTACAGCATTCCTAGATGTGTGCTTCTCTTTCATTATGCTTTCATTACTAAAGAATTTTTGGATAAAATATTTCAGTGAACTAATGATAAGTGATCTAGCTGTTCAAAAATGAGGGAAATTGTCCTCGTTTGGGTATGTGTTTGTGGCTTTTGAAGGACTAATATTTCCTGTTACTGAACTACCTGAATCACCACCTACAGTGTGAATTAATGAGTCAGAATTCTTTCAGACTTGAATTCAGTTGAGCATTTTGTAATAGGAGCAACTCATACAAGTCTGGCCAGTGTGTAGCAGATTTAAAGCTCTGACATACTTCAACGTAACTCTTGAAATTGGCTCTTTTTACTGCCACTCATCCTACCATATTCATTATTTCCCTCTATCCTTTATATAAATTCAGTCAGAGAAGTTATAGTAAAGTTCACATCATGGTGTAAGCAGCATAAAATACAGTAGCTGATGGAGAGCCCTAATTTCACTGCTATGTACTTCATTCTATTATTGTTTGTCTATTGCTTAAAAAAATCGTCCCAACTGGGGAAAGACCAAGGCAAAGGAAATAGTAGGAAATATCTTGATATTTGCAAAGAGTCACAGTTCAGTGACCTCTATTTAATTTTAAATTTTCTTCAGTCCTGTTTCTGATCTTTCCTTTAGTGAAACACTCTTTAGAGAATGATCAGCTTGTGCCAGGAGAAGGATCATTTCCAGGCAGTATCTTCACTCTTAATAGGAAATGTTACATAGCTGCTTAATAGGGTTCTGTGAGTATAAGTTAAAATGTTCCATGAGCACCGAAAAATAAGCAAGTCTTCAATTTCTTTATTATGATAGCAAGTTTCTTTTAAAACTAGATAATGCCAGATGACACTTTATTACTATTATTACTACTATTATTATTACTACTATTATTCTGTGAGTGGGTGTTTTACCCACACTTAATGTTGAAGCCATTCCATACAGCAGAAGGTATCACAAAGAGATTGTAAGACCTTTTTTCCATTGGTTATGCAGCACAGACTTGAGTGACAAACCACTTATTTATGTTGAAGGCAGTTTAGTCTGAATAAGAGTTTCAGATTTTGTTTCTGAAATAATGGAAATTCCTATGAGGTATATGCCAAAGGTTAAGTATTGAAATTGTCCATTAGCAAATCTTGTTGTCTCCTGCTCTGTAATTCAGGCATAGGTCCAGGGGAAAAATTAACATTTTGCAAAGTCTAACTTTCTTGGCAGTGTGAAATACATCATGTTCAGTAGCACCTACATAGTATGTAATCAGTATGTACTGTTACACTTCAAACATGAATAGGAAGAATTTAGTATTTAGAATTTAGTATTTCTAAATTATCTCTGCAGGCAGGTGGGGGACATAAGTGGCAGTGAATGCACTGTAGGTCTTCTTGCATGATACATTTTCTTGTAAGATACAATTTCTATCAGTAAGAGGAAGCAAATGACACTTGGTCATAAATAGGTGTCTCAAGAGCCTGTATACTTATTTGCAAAATATTATTGTTCTAAATATATTGTGATGAAGTGTCATTGCCCTGGTAACTGTCAGAAGATTTGCCTGGGTTGTAGTCCAGTTTGTTAAGAGCTAACCATTGTGTGCTCTTTCCCTTTCAGGTATCTGGAAGGAGAGAAAGACAAAAATGGGAAAAAAGATAAAGGCTGCCTGACACTAATGCTTCTGCTTATCTTGCCTTCTTCTCTGCACATTTCTGTAGCTGCTGGAAGGCTGAAACATAAATGGTTTTATGCATCAAGTAAAACAACAATCCTTTCCTTAGAATCTTGACCCTAGGAGACTTTTTTTTTCTTCTTGAAACATATAAGCCAGATATGACAGAAATGATGGTGTATCTAACACGTGTATTGTTTCACCTCTGTGCACCTATACAGACCAAAGCATGAAGGAATATAGCTGGAAAATAGCAGTGAGTAAGAGAAACTATTGAGGATTAAATCTGATTTAGCACTGCTGACAGTTTCACTGTGAGCTTATAATCAACATTACTTCGCATGAAGTTTATTATATAATCTGATATATAAAATTAAATTGAAATTTGGTCATGTCCTGGACAGTTTATTTAAGCATGGGACCTCCAAATCACAAAGTTCCTATATCCCCACATTACTGGAATGTCATGTACAATATTTCCTAGGCTGAGTGTACATGGAAGCAAGGAAGAATGGAGAAAAGACAGTCTGAACTATCTTACGACTCAACACATAGTATGAACAATGCAATTTGAGTCAGTTAAGTGCTTGCAGGAAGAATGTAACACTTGTTAGAATACCTGAGGGTTAAAAGACTCATTTTTCTCAGCAATGCTGCAAAGCACTTTGATTGTTAGAAATTCACTTTCATTGCGAGCTCCCATGGGAGGTAGGTATCTCAAAACTTTAAAAGTCTATCTATCAGTAACTAAGTTTCTCATGTTACTGAGGATAACAGCATTTTCTTAACTAATAAGGCTGTGAGTGTAACTGTGAAGCACTCCAGAGTTCACAGTACAGAAGGTTATTTAAAGAACAGAGATTTATATATCTCATTCATTATGGTGGGTTTTTTATAAATGAAAATAGAACACTTGGAACTAAACTATGTGAATGAATTTGTATTACAGCTGCTATGATTGAAATAAATGCGTAAATCAGCCCTAAATATAAATGCAGAGCACGAAAACAGATTTGTAAATCTTGTTCAGTTTCACTGCATGTAAATTTTCTGTGACAGCAATTCATAACTGAATTTCCTGTAATACTGCTCTTCCTTCTGACATCTACTCTGCCATGGCAGCCGGCTTGCTGCGTGCCCATTAAAGGTGCTCCTTTATCTATTCTGAATTTATTTGCAAGACACTACTCTTCTCTTTTACACTTTCTTTGAAGGAAGATCTCAGATATGGAATCTATTGGAATGATATGAATCTGCAGAATCATGGAAATGCATGAAACACTATTTGCCTCTGAACAATCTTTCCCAGATTGTCCATACCTTTATAAAGTGTTTTCTTTGTAATGTTTATCATGTTTGAATCTTTAAGACTTCATATAAATATTTGCTTTCATTATTTAATGGTTTTCCTTTCTTCCTTTCCGTTTGGTCATGGTTTTCCACATGGAAGTCATTCTACAGCATCCCCCGATCCTAAATAAAGTTGCTCTGTGTTTAAGAGGATGTGGTCCTTTGAGATGCTACACATACTTATTTAGCATTGGGTACTGCAAGAGGTCCCCATGATGTGTGAAAAGTACAAACTTTTAAAGTATCATAGCCCTAAAATGTAAGAGCTTCAGAATAGGGCACTTTTACTCCATTTGTTTTGAAAATGCTATGGTTTTATTCAGCTAAATAGCCATGATCTGCAATAGTGGTCATAGCATTGCTATTCTTGAACTAATAACAATCATATTTCCTTAAAACTATATCTAGCTAATAATCCTCATTAAATTATGCCATAATTTCTGATTATGTTTTGTAAATCTTACCCCATGTGAGAGGTGTTCAGTGCCTGTTGTTATGGCAGATATGTAGGGTAGAACTGATATGTAGAAAGTGTCAGAAAGCCCAGTGTAACCTACATAAACATGCTGCTACATGAAGGCCCAAGTTGTCTTTGTTCTGCAAGTTATAAGCATGGGAAAACAGATGTTTAGATGAAAAAAATAACAAAAAGGCAGAATGAGAAACATGTCCAGGTTCCTTTTGCTTTTGTTCAGGTGTTCCATGGACTGGGATAATGAGGATCATGTGAAGTAACTGATTATCATTGGAATCGGATGGTATTTTTGTAACTGTAAAAAGGAAAGAAACAATTTTGCTCTATATACATGTCTTTGATTTACTGCTGGGTGTAGTTAAAATAGTCTTTCATTGCTTATTATGAGAAGGGTAGAAGTTAATTGACAGAATGCACTTAATCTTCTTCTGGGGACATCAGTAGAAGATAATCAGATCTCTTCTGTTCCTGTCTGTAACTATCGAGATGAAAGACTGACTGTCTCAGCCTTTGCTCCTCAGGTAGTCATCTGCGCAAAACAACAGCACTTTTTGCACATTTTAGTACAGACAAAAGATTTTGCCCAATGAGTAAAAACCCAGAAAATAATTTCCTGTATTGTCCATTCATTAGTCCCTGTTCTTAGCCTTGACTGAAATGCTGCCATGCTTTTTCCTTCAAGAGATGTGTCCCCTGACTTCTTTTGCTTTCATTTCCTCCTTGTGATGCTGTGGGCTGGCTAGTTACTTCATGGACTTTGTTGTGATTTGCCATGTCTCTGGCTAAGAAATCCATGTACTCCTAAGGAAAAAAAAAGTATAGGGATGTTATTTTCTTCTTCCCATGAACTCTTTTATCTTCTTATTAGTTGCCTCATGCTGGTCTCTTGCGGGATAATTCACATACTTGCTTTGTCTGACTGGAGTGTAAAATGCCCTACCTGTTCCAACTGATTTAAGTACCAAATATTATTTCTTCTCATGCTCTAAGCTTCAAAGAATAAAGAGAACTTCCTTTCACAGAAAATCATTTTTATGATGATTTTGGGCCACCTTTTTTTGTCATTTGCCATAGAGTCTTAAATCCCGATCCTCCTACACCTCTTCCAAACAGCCACTTTCAGATGCTATCTCGGGGTGCAGTGTTCTGCTAGAAAATTATATTAAAGCAGTCAGTCATATCACAGTCTTTAGACTGGAGATCTTCATGCAGCAAACCTTACTGACTTTTTTGAAAGGTATGAATCTGCAGCCTGTGAGGGACTAAGTGCCTGTGCTATCTGAAAGTTTATTCTGAGAAATGGCTTAAGTATATTTATAAAAAGTAATTATAGAATAATCTGATTTAAGGCCTGTCTTGCTGGACTGGTTGCCAGAAAGACATGTTCATAGTATTACTTTAACATTCTTTCATTTTATTAATTTCATCATTAAGTCATTTTTGTCCAAGACAGTTCATACTGACCTAAAATTGAAATGGAAACAAATGGTGCCAGAAGTAAAATTCAGCAAGGGAAGGATGATACATGGCTGTCATTCATTTATCCAGAGAAAAAAGATTAAGGGCTAGGTTGTCAGCTGTGCTAAAACAGTGCTCAGCCCAACAGGGAGGGTGAGGAAGCATGGGTGTGACCTGCCTTGGTTGTTCTTGTTCCTGGGAAAAAATGGTTCCCAGATAAGGTGGGACTTAACATCTATTAGACCATTCCTGCATCTCCCCAAACCACCATGCTGCTTCCCTGGCCTCTGGGGGTCATGTTCTGCTCAAATTGGTTTCAAAAGAAAGAGAGAATTGTTGTTCCATTTCTTACCTGAAGTTTTCCAGATTTTCTTTCTCTTGATCCCCTCTCTGTTGAACCAACTGGGGCAACACACTAGTCTTCTTAAATTTCCTATTTCTAGTTCCTGATTTTTATCTCCAACTCAAAAGCATTCTTTTCCCTTTTGCTACCATCTCCTGACCCCAGCTGGCCCCAGCTCCTGGCAGTTGTCAGTGTGAGGACAGTATGTCTTCACAGGACCTGGGGCAGAAGGCCAGAAGCCAGCAAAGATGTACTTGGTCTAAAATGAGTATAACAATATCTGAATTGTCACCAGCTACACCCAAATGTCTTCAGGCACATCTCCACATGTTCTCTGTATTTCTCTGGCTGTCCAAAGCCTCCTAGAGTGGTAGGGTCCAGACAGTATACAACTGTTTTAAATCTCAGTACTTGTTTCCTTGAGCATTTGATGCCTGCCAGTCAGCATTCATGACAAATATCCCAATGCTACCATACAGAAAGCAGCTGAAGCCACATTTGGAGAGGTGGCAGCATTAGAAACCTAGTTAGTGTTTACAGTCTAGTTAGTCTTGGGATGTGTGCTGAGGGAAGTTTCCTTTTGATTCAAACCCAGAACATAGTTGCCTCAGGGTACTGGGAATGGCAAAATTATTAGAGGCCAAAGCTGCAAGAAATCTTTGCTTCAGCTTCCTACCGGGGAGTAAAGACCAGTCAACAGTGTGCTCCAGCCTGTCAGGAGACAAGTTTTTCCTCTCCCAGTGCCATCGATAATCCAGCACACAAAACTATGTATTGAGGATGGAATTAGTTCTTAAGTGCTCAAAGACATAAAGCAGTGAAAAGCTGCTCAAATGCCAGTGTGAAAGGATTTATATTCCCAGATGGCAGAGAATGAGTACATAAAGGACTAGTCTTCAACTAAGGATGAAATCCATCTTATCTGAGGAGAAGAAAAAGAGGTTTTGTGGGGGGAAACTTCTAGGATTAAAATTTCCCCTCCTACATATAGGGCAGCTGTGTACTTACAGCATAATCAGAGCACATGCTTATAGGAAATGCCTTAATCTGACACATGATAGGATTCAAGAGGAAGCTGTGGACTTCTTTATGCTATCTTGCTGCTCTTCAGGTCCTCCCTCTCCAAAGTGGAATTACACAATTCATGCTACTCTTGGAGACTCTTTGGCCACTGGGTGGGTGCAGGTTGTGTTTCAACCTAAATGACCTTGTATAATAAAATATTAAATGCTAGTTTTAATAAAGGAATTAGAGAGAATGAAACTGCTGACAACTTGATGTACCTTCTCAAATTCCTTCTACAGAATTCTAGTTTCTCATTTACCACATTTTCTTGTCCTATACATAAATTACTTCTGCAACAGTTGAAGTCATCCAGCGACTGAGCCATGTGCAATCCAAACATAAATTATCACAGGTATCACACAGTGTCAGGAGTTGGAAGGGACCTTGGAGATCTTCAAGTCCAACCCCTCTGCCAGAGCAGGATCATCTAATCTAGCACAGGTCACAAAGGAACGCATCCAGGCGGGTTTTGAAAACCTCCAGAGAAGGAGACTCCACAACCTCTCTGCGGAGCCCGTTCCAGTGCTCTGTGACCCTTACGGTAAAGAAGTTCCTCCTCATGTTAAGGTGGAACCTCCTGTGCTCCAGCTTACATCCATTCATAGAATCATAGAATGTCAAGGGCTGGAGGGGACCTCAAAAGATCATCTAGTCCAACCCCCTGCCAGAGCAGGATCTCCTACACTAGGTCACACAGGAACACGTCCAGGCGGGTCTTGAATATCTCCAGAGAGGGAGACTCCACACCCCTCTGGGCAGCCTGTTCCAGTGTCTGTCACCCTCACGTTGAAAATATTTCTCCTTATGTTTCTGTGAAAATTCCTATGCCTCAGCTTGCATGAATTTAAATTCGGATTCCTTGAATTGCAGTGAAACAACCCACAACAAATTAAAAGCACTTTCAAACAAAATCAGCTGCTAGCATTCCAGAGCCCTTCACTTCTGGAGTCAAAGGTGTCTGCTTAAATTGCTAATTAGCTTTCTCTTGTTATAAGTTTTCTGACTTAAATACTCCGCTTGAAAGCATTTTTCATAATGGCTCTAGTTGCCATAGCATCCATCACCACAGAGTTCAGCTGCTCTTCTGCCCCTGTTTCATTATTGACTATAATTTCTAGAGAGAAAAAAAAAAATAACAAAATGTATAATATAAAGTAAGAAGGCCCTAATAAAGGGCCTTATAAGTTCCTTATCTGGCAGCGTACTGAAAATATCTTTATTCCTGGCACAGCAAATATACTGTGGAGTTCACTCTTCATTAAAAAGCACAGGCAACCACAGTACCAGGATGTGGGTAGTCTTAAAGACTAATGTGTACATTTATGCAGACACAGTCTTCTGGGAGCCAGCTTATTTTAATCATAAAAGGACCCTTCAAGTACATTAAATGAGGAGTTAGTTGAGGAATTTATTCTGAAACTTTAAACTATGTGTAAATTCCTGAGGATCAAATTAAGTTGAAGGTAAATAACGTTTGGAATGGCGTTTCAGTCAAGGCTGCCTAAAAGCTGGAGACACAAACATACTGCTTAGAGAACATTTATTTTCCAGTTAGAGAATTCTTTAAGGAGGCCAGACAGATGCCATATGCTGATGATAAAACATCTTTCACAATGTGACATTTGGATCCTGCTCAAAAGATGAATGATTTCTGTCTTTTCTAAGGTTGCCACCTTTAAAATAAATGCCAAACACTCATGAACTGGAAAAAAGAGTAATTGCCAATAGTTATAGGTGTCGTTAGTGATGAAACACCCATAAGCAGATGTTTTGCTTTATATGCAGAGAAGTTCTGGATAAAAGAAACACTGTGACAAGGACAGCTGTGTCGAGGGTGCTTTAAAAAAACAGATTGTCACCATTTGCCCTCTTAAAGATAGGAAAGCCTAGCTGTGAGCCTTTCCTCTCTCAGTGAGAGGATGCTTTGTCTGTGTTCTTCATGCACTTGAAAGAAAATGGTGCACTTGAAGATATTTAATGTTTTACCTTTTGAGTCATGTTATTTATTTGATGCTCTGAATTCTAGTCAGAATTACAGGGATGGACGAACATGCACACACATATGCACATGAACACAACACCATCTGTTTCCCTCTCTCATATTTATAGAATAGAAGCATAAAATGGTTTGGGTTGGAAAGGACCTTTAGAGACCATCTAGTCCAACACCCTTTCAGTAAGCAGGGACATCTTCAACTAGATCAGATTTCTCAGAGCCCCATCCAACTTGACCTTAAACACTTCTAGTGGTGGGGCATCCACAACCTCTCTGGACAACTTGTTCCAGTGTCTCACGACTCTCATTGTGAAAATTTATTCTGTATACTTCATCTCAGTCTACCCTCTTTTACTTTAAAATCATTACCTCTTGTCCTATCATTACAGGCCCTATTAAGAAGTCTGTCCCCATCTTTCTTATAAACCTCTTTAATTATTGAAAGGCCACAATAAGGTCTCTCCAGAGCCTTCTCTTCTCCAGGCTGAACAACTTCAACTCCCTCAGCCTGTCCTCACAGGAAATCTTTTCTGCATGTAGTTGATCATCCACCGAATAGTGTTTGCAGTATACGTTGCCTGCTATTTCCCAGCTGGACATTGTCATTTAATACACAATTCTTAAACAAAGAAGTATTTTCTAATAGTGTCAGATATGCAAACAAAGCAAAGAAAGCATCTAAAGGCTAAACAAGTTGGCTTTATAAAGTGCACCTTGATCACTGGTGTTTCCAGCAGATATGCCATTTTGTATTAAATTTCTCAAGTATTAATGTGGAAATAAATAAGACCATATTTTAGATTCCTGGACAATGTTGTAGGGTGAAAAATCTCAGCAAGACAGAGAGAATGAACAAAATATGGATTCAAAAGGTATCACTTATGCATATCTTTAATGTTTTCCTCTAGAGCATACAGACTCTATGCATATTTGGTCTGAAAATTTGTGGCGCTTCTATGGTCTATGTCCTGGTCTTGTCTCTGTCAGCGTTTTTAGTGTTCAGAAACTTTTCAAGCACTGGAGGACAAAACCAGGAAAGGTGCCTTCAAGCTGATGAAAGCTTATTCCCTTCTCCTGCAGATGCACCAGGATAACTGTTGGATGAGAAGTCCCACAGAACTTGTAAGCCAACCTGCATGGGGAGAAAGCTCTAACATCAGAGTAGGTAAAATGAGATGGTGGCAGATAGGGGAGGAAGAAAGATGAAAGGAGAAAGAGTTGGTTTAAGCAGATGGCCATGTTGTGGTTCTTCTGCAAATAATCTGAATATTTATTTCCTTTATTTAGGCCAGAATCTTGCAAACTTTTATACAGGTGAGCAACTTTACCCACAAGTGATCCCATTCAAAACAAACTTGTTACCAAATGATACAGGTATGTCTACCAGATTACAGTATTAAACTGAGAATGAGCTTGCAACTGTTTTGTATGTCACTACACATGCTAGTGATTGTTAATAAATATCCCTGAAGGAAAAATGAGGGAAATCACACTATTTGATTTAGGAGGGTGAAGTAATCCAGAAGACATCGTTCTAATGGGAGGGAGAACTTTGCCAACATACATGGCTGAAAGGCTGAGAGGCAACACTGGCTTGCAAAAAGTAGAAAAGTGTGATTTAAAGAGTAACAAATGTTTGAGCTACATAAAAGTTTCTTCTTATGCAAGTTTCTGACAAAGATCTTAGCACTGAAATAAAAACAACAAGATGAGCATCACGTCACTGAGAACTACTATAGTAAAAAAAGTCAAAAGGAAGGTAATATAAAGTGTGACAGAAATACTTGTGGGACAAAATAGTTTAAAGAATATACTACATTTCCAGAGAAGGCAGGCATCAGATAATCTGATCTGGTTATAAAATGAAGAGAACTTTGTTTTTTGTGAAAAAAATCATTAGCCTGAATAAAAAGGCTTACAGCTGAATGTTACTGCTTTTCTGATGGAAATAATGATTTTTAAAGAAAGAAAAAGGTTCTGTTTCCAAACATTTTTAACTAGTTGAAACACTACCTTTTTTTTTTCTAGAAAGAATATTTAAGCAGGGATAGCTGAAACCCATGATAAGTGCAGCTGACAACCATGTCAGAAACATCAGATCATAAATGCCTGCAGCATGTTGCATGATCACTAGAAGCTTTAATTCACAAAAAAGGACTGCAGAGCTTGGCATGGCAGTGATGATGATCCTGTTTCCACTTGGCCTCCTACTGCAAGCACAGGGAAAGCTGAAACCCTGATGGTTAGTTAACAAGAATAATCTCCCAAGCAATGTCATCCCTAAACCCACAAGGACCACCAAGATGCCAGATGGTAACTTTCTCTACTGTTTGTTCCCATCCAACGAGTGTTAACGCCAGCTATGAAAGCCTGGCTTACAGAGTTTGCTCTGAAACAAGGGTGACTGCCTTTGGGGCAACTATGGTGGTGCTGACTCCAGCTATTTGTCCCACCTCACTCCCTGGATCAATCTCCAGCTCACGTAGTAGTTGCTGGATTGCTACCATTACTAGTCTGAGACATTAAGTAAAACAAAAATTCAATGTCAACTTATATTACCATATCATATTGTAAACAACTGGAGCTCATCTACTGCTTCACCAAGAGCTGACCTTTTCCTGCATTGGAGATAAGGGTCCCTAAGAGATGGACTGGTAGGAGAGCTCATAGCTGAACCACAACAGCATCTCTAGGCAAAGCATCCTCATACAGTAATCTGAATTTATAGTCTTGATTCTCATTGTTGATAGCTTTTAAATCTTACAAGGACTCTTTCCATGATTACTTCTCTTTTACAAGGTATCATCAGAATTAATTATTTAATAGAAGCTCAGTGTTCAGAATGTGTTGTTATTTTAGTCTTCGTGGTAATTCAGACCTTGTCCATACTGGGATTTTTCAGTGGAATTGTATTTATGATGGTGATTTTGTGTCATGGAAGCCTGTTTGCTGCAGCTTGGATTGGGACCAATAGAATCAGTGAATACTTGAGCAAAAAAGCATTTGGGGAAGCTTTTATTCTTTGAAACAAACCATTGGAATAATGATAGTTTTTCTTTTTGGATGTAGGTCTTTCTAGAACAGTTTGTTTGCTTGCCTGTTTGCTGTCAGGCAAAAGTGCATCTCCTCAAGCCACCATTAGCCATGCTTGGAGGGGTAAGGAGCAGCTTCAGAACTTCTGTGAGGTTCTTAGAACTAAACTATCCTCTCCTTCTTTTGCCATAGCCTCTGGAGAGACCCTGAGAGCCCAACACAGGACTGTCATTAGGGACCTTCCAGACCCACAGGCTGTGAAGATCACACTGGTTTCTGGACTGCATCCCTGGCATAGGGGTAGAATTGTCTCCATGGACCCACATCTGTGGGTGAATTTCATATGTGTGTAGGGAGCCTCCACACTACCTAATTGCCACAGCGAGGTCCTCTTAATGTTCAGATCTTTGCACAATAAATAACTACTGAATATGAATGAAGGCAGTTAACTCTGGAGCTGCAATGCAGGGGACTTTCTAATGTTGACTTAAGCTATGTTGGAGGCAGAATGAATTTTCAGCAGCAACCCTACAAGCTAGGAAATAGAAAACAATTGACTTGCAGCATTTTCTAAATGTTTTGATTCCTCCTAAATGAGCTCCATTAACACTGAGATGCAGAGATCAGTTAATTGTGGGTGTTTAGACATTGCAAATGATCCTTCCTATGGTTGCTTTAATTAGAACACCTGCTTTCTAGTTTGTCATGTCTATATTGCACCTGCTCATTCTGTACAAAGGCAAAGTAATGGTTATGAAAGAAAACTTTTTCTTTCTTTGAACCATTCCAAGTCAGCACAATTAAATTGTAAAACCATATCTGAAATTTCTGAGTCTGCATATCCATTCATTAACATGCACATGCCTAGAATATGAAAATTCTGTTGTAACATGTGCCCCTTTGCACCTAGATGACTTGCAGAAATCAGACTCCACATCCAGGACAGTTGTGAAGTAGGTCTGTTTATTTGGCGCCAGATGCATGGGGGGTCGCCCCACCACAAAACATGGGTGCCTCGGGCAATCTTGTGCAGCTTTTTATAGAGTTAAACGTTTAATATTGAATAGGTTTTGCAATGAGCCTATACATATGCTTTCTCTATCCCCGCTTCACATGCAGATGAGGTCTCCTCCCCTTTCAGCAGGCGCAGTATTTTCTGGTGGTGGTCGCTAGGGGTCTTGAGGATGAAGTAAGATGTCTTCCTCACAGCTAAACTTTTGACCCCAGGCTCCTGTGCATGCCCTGTAGTCCATGGGCCATCATCCAACCCTTCAACACTAGTTCAGACCGTACCTGCGGAGGCTGAGGAAATACTTGACTAAACCTATACAATGGGCCCCTCATTCTTCTCTCAGGGATGTTACTACCATTTATCTTCTCTGTTTGACAAGCATAACCAAACACCAGCCTCAAAATCAGCCCAAGCCAAAAAACTACAAGCAGCATATAAGCAAAATACAAATCCTTATATCAATGTATATCCAGGTACTTTAATGCAGGATGAAGCTGCCCAACAATAGCAGCGATTCTCTCTGTTGAGTTGTGATTCTTGAAATGACAATCGAGATAGTTACACACTTTTTTATCCATTGTTATGTAATTAAATACTCTGATATCAGTGATAAGAGAAAACATTCAAAACCTTTTTACATCACCTCATATCACGTGTATTCTGCTAAGAATATTGCCCCAATGATACTGCTGATTTCCACATGCTCCACTATTGCTTTCTCAGTTAGGTCTTAGTGTCAGTGCTCTTTCACTTTTATTTCCATTTAAATGAAACATAATCCATTATAATAATAAGATGATAGGATGCTTTGGATTGGAAAGGACCTTCAGACACCATTTAGTCCAACACCCCTGCTATGGGCAGGGACATCTTTCACTGGACCAGGTTGCTCAAAGCCCCATCCAACCTGACTTTAAACACTTCCAATGACAGGGCATCCACAACTTCCCTGGACAACCTGTTCCAGTGTCTCACCACTCCAATTGTGAAAATTTTCTTCCTTACATCTCATCTAATTCTACCTTCTTTCAGTTTAAGACCATTGCCCTTTTAACTTTAGAAATGTTACCAGATATTTCCATTAAAAAGTTTGATATTTTTAAGCATGGACACACAAGGAAAATAAAACAAGTGCATAGCATTTTATACCTAAAGACACAGTGTATAGTTTTGTAATTACTACTATCCCTTACAGTAATAAAAAAAAACCCCACCTTAGGATAATGAATTCATAATATAATAGCCACTTAATTTCTGTATTACTCTACTCAACAGATCAGTGCAGTCCTGACTAATACTGATGTGGCATTTACAGTGGATTTTCTGTTTACTGGCTGAAAATACTACCCGAGGAAGAACTATGATGCAGATTATAAATGAGTGTTATCAGCTCAGCTGTACATTTCTGCTTTCATTCTGGCAGCAGGTAAGCTGCTTAATGACCCAGGCTTATCTATATAAATTACTAAGTTTGAACCGAACTTCATACTAATAATTTCTATCTTTTCCCATATTTCCGTAAAAGGCAGTTGTTCAAAAAATGTCAGCCGGAGTCAATTTATATGAGATCTCTAATTCACCATGCTGCAGCACCATTGTTCAAAATATGAGATGACAGCAACCTACTGGGACATAGCATGGCTGCAACAGGAAATCTCTCCACCACATTCTACCACTAAGAGTGCAAGGAAATTTTCATGCCCAGAGGAAAATACCCCTTGCAACTCCTCTTTAATCAACACACCAAACATCTCCCAGAGACTTTTCAATAACCATCAGTCCATAAAATTACTTTTAATCTATGCATCAATACAAATGATGCCAGGAACTGAGAACAATTAAACTTATGGCACATCAAGTCTCTGAATGTTGTTATAATACTAGTTCCTGATGTATCTCATAAAAATGAATAAACTGGGGTGTCACTGTTTTCTAACATAGCCTTGCATACCCATCACTGGCTGGTTGCTGCTGCACTGCACATATGGCCCCTCTGAGCTGATGGAGGAGGAGAAGAAGGCTCCTGGCACCCTCTGTCCCAGCAATATGGTCATCATCCCCTGAGGGCAAAAGAAAACCTGCCAACTATTAAAACAGGAAAGAGAGCATTAATGGGACAGACATGTAATTGAGTGTGCCTGCTTCTATACAGAAAGGGAGAACTCAGTTTCTCTAGCTACCCTAGCAACTGTCTTCATTAAACTATTTGTTTCCTCATTTTAAGGATAAAAGCCAAGAAGTCCCATTGATTTCAATGGCAAATAAGTAACTTGGTGCTGTTTAGTATCTTTAGGTGCCAGAAAGGCTTTAAATGTCTGTCTTGACGGGCGGGATCAAACTCTACAACCTGAGATAGGTTATAAAGTACGTATGTTTATTGTGGCAACAGACACAAGGGGGATCGCTCCTCTTAGCTTGCATGCTGTACTTCAAAACAAACAATTATTTATAATGAGAAGCATACATATTCATTGGCAAAGGAGGGGTTAGTACAATTAATTCTGGGAATGGGTGTGGTTATTATAATTATTTTTGGGAACTCATCATAAGTCTCCTCCCACTGATGCCTGTGCACTGCTGTCTGGTGGTTGTGGGCCAGGGTCTTCTGGAGGAAGGCCCACAGTCTTCCTCACAGTGCATTTTTACCTTTGGCTCAGAATGCAAAGTTGTGCTGAGCCGGCAACTGCAGAACTGGTATGATCTGGCTTATCTCTGGAGGCCCTTCTTTGGTTCTGTTTGGCTCAGGGTTAGTTCCTTTCATCTACAAGGACCAAGGTTATACAAAACAAGCTACACTCCTTATCTACACCAGACAAGCTACAGCTGCAAAATTAAAAGCTCTGATCTTTAAGTGTATTTAAGCAACAGGTTCTTGGGTGCCTAAATACATGTTAAAATCTGTTTCTAAAAGACTCACTCATAGAAATTCTGTGGAAGAGGAGAGATGAGACCCATGGGCTGTGACATGGGCTTCGGCACTGACTGGCTCTGTTGCGCCTGCTTTTTTTCTTTTGAACAGGGAGTTTCCTCAATGCGGGGGGGACCCAGAGAGACAGTGAAGAGCGATAGGGTCTGCAACTCTTGTGGGCCTGCTTGTGAGGGTGACGCAGCCAGGAGGTGTTGCTGGGAAGCCGCAGGAGATTTAAATGCAGTGAAACTGGAAGCGGCGCCATATCGCAGGCAGCGGGACAGCTACCAGCGTCTCGGCAAAACGCTGCGAGCACATGCGTTTGGGACAGGGCTGCGGTGTATGGCAGCGGGATGCAAACAGTGGCAGTCACCAGACTGCCTCTGCATTAAGAAGGATGAGTAAATGGGAACATAACTTTAACAAAACCCAAAACAAGCAACAACAACAAAAACAACAACAACAACAAAACCAACAAAATTATATAACAATAACAACAAGTGGTATTGCCCTCCCAGAAGAGGACCCAGCATCGTCAGAACACGCCCAAAAAGCCACTGCCAGGAGGGATGTAGCAACCCAAACTGAGCTCCCATGCAAGCATGCAGCAGTGCAGGTCTCTGGCTGCAGGGAGTGCCTGACCCTGGCCCTAACACCACTGGAAGACCATGACACTACCTGTGTGCGGTGTGATCAGATTAATGACCTGCTTAACCAGGTGGTGGAGTTGAAAGAGGAGGTAGAAACATTAAGAAGTAATCAGAGATTGTGAAAACAAAATAGATTGGTGGAGCCATATTTTGAGGCAAAGGCAGCAGGCTGAGGCTCAACAAGAAGTAGAGGATCCTTTCCCCTCCAGTCACCAGGCAGAAGGAGGACACCTAATAAAAGAGGGGAAGTGGATGCAGGTCCCTGCTTGAGGAGGCAGGCAAATCCCTTCCCAGCCTCCCCCACCTCCACAGTTGCCCTTACACAACAGGTATGAGGTACTGCAAGTTGAGGGACAGGCAAATGAGAATGCTGAAGAACCATCCATAGAGTCATCTAGAGTGACTCAGTCTGCCCCATGCATTAGAACTTCTGCTATTAAAAAAAGAAGGGTAATTGTCATAGGGGACTACCTTCTGAGGGGAACAGAAGGCCCCATATGCCGTCTGGACCCATCCCACATGGAAGTCTGCTGCCTTCCTGGAGCCCGGATCAGACGTGTTACCAAGAAACTTCCTGGACTACTACAACCCTCTGATTATTATCCTTTACTGGTTATCCAGGTGGGAGGTGACGAAGTTGAAGACCAAAGTCCAAGGGCAATTAAAAAAGACTTCAAAGCACTGGGAAGACTGGTAAAAGGATCGGGGGCACAGGCAGTTTTCTTGTCAATTCCTTCAGTGGCAGGAGGGTACACTGAAAGGAATAGGAAAGCACATGGGATCAATGAGTGGCTCAGAGGATGGTGCCACCAGTGGAATTTTGGTTTCTTTGATCATGGAAGCATTTACACAGCACTGGGCCCGCTGGGAACAGATGGAGTTCACTTATTTCCAAGAGGGAAAAGAATTCTTGCACATGAGTTGGCAGGGCTCATTGAAAAGGGTTTAGACTAGGCATGAACGGGGAAGGGGATGGAACCACACCCATAGGAATTGAACCTAAGGATGATATGCCAGTGTTGGGGGTGAAATCGATAGCCCAGCTCAAGTGCATGTACACCAATGCACGCAGCATGAGCAACAAACAAAAGGAGCTGGAAGCCATTGTGCAGCAGGACAGTTATGACATAGTCGCCATCACAGACACATGGTGGGATGACTCTCATGCCTGGAGCGCTGCAATGGATGGCTACAGACTCTTCAGAAGGGATAGGCAAGGAAGAAGAGGTGGCAGAATAGCTCTATATGTTAGGGAGTTTTTTGATTGTGTGGAACTTGACTCTAATGGTATGGTCGAAGTGCTGATGGGTAAGGATGAGGGGGAAAGCCAATGAGCCAGATGTCCTGTTGGGAGTCTGTTATAGATGACCTAGCCAGGATAAAGAGGTTGATGAAGAATTCTGCAGGCAGCTGACAGAAGTTTTAAATACTCTAGCCCTTGTCCTTATGGGGACTTCAACTTCCCAGACATGTGCTGGAAATACAACACAGTAGAGAGGAAACAGTCCAGGAGGTTCCTGGAGTGTGTAGAAGACAACTTCCTAACTCCAATGATAAGTGAACCCACCAGAGAAGACGCCTCACTAGACCTGCTATTTACTAACAGAGAAGGTTTGGTGGGTGACGTGATGGTTGGAGGCCATCTTGGGCTTAGTGGCCATGAGATGATAGTGTTTTCCATCAGTGGTAAAGTAAGAAAGGGAGTCAGCACAACCGCTACCATGGATTTCCGGAGGGCAGACTTTAGGTTCTTTAGGTCACTGCTTGAGAGAGTCCCTTGGGAGACAATCCCAGAGGGCAAAGGAGTGCAGGAAGGCTGGATATTCTTCAAGAAGGAGATCTTGTAGGTGCAGAAGCGGGCTGTCCCCATGTGCCACAAGACAAACTGCTGGGGAAAATGAGTGGCCTGGCTGAACAGGGTTTTTGGCTTTTCCCTGGTTTTTGCTGGGGCTGAGGAAAAAGAGGAGAGTTTACTATCTCTGGAAGAAGAGTCAGGCTACTCAAGAAGAGTACAGGGATTTAGTTAGGTTATATAGAAAGAATATTAGGAAGGCAAAAGCACAACTAGAACTCAGTCTGGCCACTGCTGTTAAAGATAATAAGAAATGTTTTTATAAATACATTAATAACAAAAAGGGAGCCAAGGAGGATCTCCATCCCATATTGGATGCAGTGGGGAACATCGCCACCGAAGACGAGGAAAAGGCTGAGATACTTAATACCTTCTTTACCTCAGTCTTTAGTAGCCAGACCAGTTATCCTCAGGATATTCAATCCCCTGACCTGGAGGACAAGGATGGGGAGCAGAATAATCTCCTCATAATCCAGGAGGAAGCAGTTAATGACATGCTAAGTCAACTAGACACCCACAAATCTATGGGACCAGACGAGATACACCTGAGAATGCTGAGGGAGCTGACAGAGGAGCTTTCCGGGCCACTCTCCATCATTTATCAACAGTCCTGGTTAACAGGGAAGGTCCCGGATAACTGGAGGCTTGCCAGTGTGACACCCATCTACAAGAAGGGCAGAAAGGAGGATTCAAGTGAACTACAGGCCTGTCAGCCTGACCTTCATACAGTGGCAGCAACTATACTAGTGAATTCAGCAGTGCTAGCTAGTGAAATATGTTCTCCTGTGAAGCTACAAGCATAAGACAGAGGGCTACTGCCAGAATCTGGAGTGCACTAACAGGCCTTAATCTGACCAGCTGCAATCCCATCCTCTCACCAGGGGCTCTATGTGTGTCTGCCCTAGCTCTCTTCCAGAGTTGCTGTATGAACCTCTGGATGCTTTCCTACAAGGCTATTTTCTAATCAGTCAGACTTTAACCTGTCCTGTTGCATGTTGTTACTGTGGTCCAGGTTCAGGACTCTATTTGATTTGGATGAACTTCATGAGGTTTCTAACAGCCCATTTCTCTAGGCTGAATAGAAGGTCTGTCCTCCAGCACATCAACGCTCTCTTTAATTCGGTATCATCCACAAATTTGTTGTATGTACTCCAACCCATTTCCCAGGTCTTTAAAACAGACATGAAGCAATACTGGCCCCAGTACGAGTCCCTGATGGATTACACTAGTAACCAGAAATTAGCTGCAGTTTATAGCAGTTATCAGAATCTTTTACATCTAGTTGTCCAGCCAATCTTACACCCACTCTATTGTCCAGTCATGCAGTTCATACCCCATCAATTTGACTGTGCTACAGGAGACTGTTTCAAAGGCCCTAATGAAGTCAATGTACGGCAACATCCAGTGATCTCCCCTTACACCCAGAGACAATTATCCCATTACAGACAGCAATCAGGTTAGTCAGGCATGATTTCCCTTTGGTGAATCCATGCTAGCTCTCCAATCATCTTCTTCATATGTCATGAAATGCCTTTGAGGATTTACTCCATAACCTTCGTGCAGACTGTGATGATGCAGCTTGTCCTATAGTTCCTTGGATACTTCTTGCTCTTCTTTCAGATGGGAAAAAAAAATGGATTTTCCAGTTGTAAGGAACCTCTTCAAACTGCCATGACTTTTCCAGGATTAAAGAAGCCTGAAAACAACATTGGCCAGCTCCTGCACCACCTCCAGATGACACCCATGTGATGCTGTGAACTTGTGTATGTCCAACTGTCTTAAGTGTTCCTAAAAGCTATCATTGTCTCCTGTGAGTGATGCTCCACAGGTTCTGCTAGGTAGCTGAAAAAACACAGAGGGATGAAGATAGACCTAACCAATGAAAACGAAGGAAAAAATCACAACTGACTTGTTGATGCTAATGTCATTTTAGAAGCTCTTTCTGTTGCTTTTCACGAGCCTTGCTGGTTTCAGTTGGGTAATTTTATTTTGGTTTTCCAGCTGTCCTGGATCTCTTATATGAATTATCCAGGACTATCTCCTTTGAGATCCTGCCAGAAACATCCTGAATAAGCAGTTGACTGCTCACCTGAAGTGCAGGACTGTGATTCTATTGTTTGCTTTGCTCATTTGCTCTCAGGATTTTAAACTCCATAACCTCATGGACTCTGCAGCCAAAGTTGCCCTCAGCCTCCAAATTCTTGACCAGTTCTTGTTTCTCTGTGAACAATGAGTAGAGCAGATGTTGGACTCACACCTATTTTGTTCCCTGGATCTTTTCCTGTGCTGTTTGTTGGAGGCACAAAACAATTGAAACTGCAAAGCTCAACACTGCTGATAAACATCTGGTGACTGGGATAGACACAGAGGCTGGGTGAAGATCCAATGGTCTCATAGCACCAGGGAAAAGTTGGGGAATGCAGTGAAGGCTGTTTATCCCATTCTCACACATATCACAGCAATTTTCTGCTCCTTGCAGAAGCTACCAAGGAAGTCATAAATGTTTTGTGCCGCTGATAAACGCTGACCACCAGGAACAACGGCTTGATCACAGTCCCACCCCCACACTTTGTTCAATAGTAGTGAACAAGGTATAAATATTATCCCTATTTCGGACCTAATATGTGGGATGAGTATTCAACACCAAGTCATAGGGACAGATCAACCAATTTGTTCTGCTCACCCTCCCCAGAAGGGATGACTTTTGGTAAGATTTGCAGCCTTGGCGATGCCAAATGGTTTTCCCTGGGAGATTCCAGTTGTGATGACAATTGTGTGTTTTGAGCTATATAGAGCGATTCTGCAGGTCAGTGCATTTATCACCAGCAATCTTAAAGAATCAGTACATGTTACAATGACTTGTGTCAGAGAAGTGATAACAATATATCCTTGACATAGACACAGCTAGTTGATTCCAAAGGAGGGGCACTCTTATGTCACATGGTTAAATGCCCATAGCTCTAAAGGGATAGTAGCAATTTACCTCAGTTAAAACCTTGGTCCATTCTGCTCATATGTGAGTTTATATGTAGTGACAAATCTCCTCAAAGATACCCCTTCACTAGAACTATGCATTTGTCTTTTTCCTCCTAAATTTCATGAATGCAGGGAAAATGGGTTTTGGTTTGGAAGGTTGAGAGACCCTCTCTGAAAGACTGCTATAGCTAAGACTAAATCCACATGACAGGGAAGATAATTAAGGCCTTTCTTTTTTTAAGGCTACATCCTGGGAACTACTGTGCTATCCTCTGTGCAGAAATTTTCTTACCAAGCCCATAGGAATACAGTTGGCTGGTCATTTAAACTGCGTAACTGGCAGTTCCTACAGAGACAGATGTTATGGCCACTGCTGTCATTAAATATTTATTAATCTTACAAGATAATTTTGCACAAGGCCATTCCTAAACATCTGGGACAAGTGACATGCAGAGTGACTGTCACGGAACAAGACATAACCACTTCCTAAAGGAGGGGCAGCCATCAGGCAAACATATGTCTGTCAGGGCAGTTTCTTCACTAGCAAGGATTCGGTGCTGCCAGCACTGAAGTGAGACAAGAAAGGAAGGCCCAGGGATG
>JAAGNO010016340.1:0-27608 GCA_033439905.1 Ceryle rudis | reverse complement strand
GAGGAGAGGAGAGGAGAGGAGAGGAGAGGAGAGGAGAGGAGAGTGATGAAGGAGCGGTGTGGTATCTCCTCACTGCCACACAGCATGAGGGAGCTCCACAGCCACAGACCTGGTAGTGGAGGAAGCCGCTGTGCTCAGACAGTCTGGGCACCAGTGATGAGATCCTATAGATATCATTGAGAAGACTTTCCACCATGTCATAGAAGCCATCGTTTGTGCCAGGGTCCAAGGAAGGATGAAATACCAAATCTGGTATCACTAGATCCAGCTGCACCTCAAACAGGGGAGCAAGCCCTGCCTTGGGATCTGGTAGGGAAGAGCAGAGATGCAAGGATCTTTTTCAAGGGAAGAAAAGTGATCTTGAGCCACCACTAACATCCCACCACTAACATCCCACCACAAGATGCACACATTTTCCACAGGCACACCAGACGGGTATGATTGCAGATACCCACTCACTGGGTCCACTGACATTGTGTCAGACACAAACAACATGGAGGAAATGCTGGAAAGTAGCTGATGTTCTGGTACCCATAGGAGATACTGGAGAACAGATGAGACACAAGTGATTTAAGAATGGGAAAAAGTGCTGTGGAAGAAAGCCTTAAAGAGACCAGACTCTTTAGCTAATCAAAAGGGAGTGTGAGATCTGAACAATTACAGCATATAAGTACTTACAGAGGAGAAAAACTACAGGAACCAAGAGGCTCTTTAATTTACTGGAGAAAGGCATGAAGAAAAAACAAACAGCAAGTGGAAACCAAAGCCAGATGCAAATGTGAAATTATGTGCATGCTTTTAACAAGATGGTGAAGAATTGGATGCAATTCTCCAACTTCATGTGCCTCCACATCCAGGGGGGAAGCATTCCTGGAGGTGTGCTTTAGATGGACACAAGGTGCTTTCAGCAGAGTGAGTGGTAGCCTTAGGCAGGAGTTCTGATTTAGCGACTCCTGAACCCATATCAA
The DNA here is from genome assembly GCA_033439905.1 of Ceryle rudis. Classification (NCBI taxonomy): domain Eukaryota; kingdom Metazoa; phylum Chordata; class Aves; order Coraciiformes; family Cerylidae; genus Ceryle; species Ceryle rudis. The sequence continues at coordinate 26,640 of JAAGNO010016340.1, read as the reverse complement.
CCCCTCACTGGACTCATGTTCATGGACTGAGTGAATTTTTTCTTTCATGCCTTTCATCAGCAGAACCAGCTCTTGAGATTCTCCACAAATGAAAGTTTGTGTCACCTTGGTGCTTTGCGTGTGGGAGGCAGGAGATGTCATCCCAAGTGTGTGCTTGGGCATCAGACACCTAAATTTTGTCTATTAATCCCTGCTAGCTGTCTCTATCCCTCCCCCTGAGCAATATTTTGCTCCAGTGATTGGGGAATGGAGTCACCCACCCTGTCTGGAGGCTTCCCCATCATTTGCAGTAGACAGCACAAGAGGCATAGAAGAAAGCCAGGAAGAAGAGAGCAACTCATAGGCATGAGGGAGAGCACAAAGCAGAAACCTCCCTTTGGTGAGCCGGAAGCAGTCATTGTGACCAGAGGAGAGGGATCAGCAGTCACCTGTGTTTTCCAGGAGGTACTTGAGTGAGCACTCTATGGCAGTGAAGAATCCGTCCAAGACCATCTCATCCAAATAATCCACATAGGCCTTCCAGATGTCAGATGCTGGGTCTGCAAGTAAGAGGCTCTGGTTTTCCTGGAAGAAAAAGATGTCTTTAAATACAATGGGGATGAGTCTGTCCAAGAAGAGACCTGCCCACCTCGCTGATGCCAGTGAGCACATGAGTATCAGCCTCATGAAGGGATGGGAAACCAGACAGACAGATGTTACTGCTGGTGGCATGGCCACAATTTGCTCCTTCTGTCAATCACAGAATCATAGAATCATTTAAGTTGGAAGAGACCTTTAAGATCATTTAAACCAACCCAGCACTGCCAAGGCATCACTAAACCATGTCCCTCAGCACTGCATCTACACATCTTCTAAATGGAGCTGGAGTTCTCCAGGGATGAGGACTCCACCACTACCCTGAGCAGTCTGGGACAGGCTTTGACAGTCCTTCCAGGGAAGAAATTGTTCCTCATGTCCAACCTAAACCTCTCTTGGCATAACCTAAGGCTGTTTCCTCTTGTCCTTGGGAGAAGAGACCAACCACAGTGACACTGCCAGTTGGGTTTGAGCCAACCCAAAGTTGCTGCTCCCTAGTTTGACACATCATAGCTGGGTGCTTAAACCCTCGCAAGGGCAATCCAGGGCTCTGGCTCCTTCCAAACTTACCCCAGCCACATTTTGCTGACATGAGAGACATGAGAAGTCCATTGAAGGAACTCTGTGAGATTGACCATTTGAAAGCACCACCCTCTCTTCATCATTCCCTGTCCTCCTATTTGATAATGTCCCCTTGTCCCTGGTGTTTTACTGAGCTTTTGCTCCAGAGGCTTCATCCAGGTGAAAGAAGGGCAAGGAAAGGCAACATCAATCTGTCCTGCCTTTACCCAAACCCTCACTGTGCCTCTCACAGCAGTCTCAAGACTCACAAGCCCTTAGGAAGACTTGAACAACTGAGGGAAGCTCAGCAGACCAGTTCTTGGCCCCTCTGCTGCTGCTTCTCCAGGTTTGACCAGCACAGCAGGGCAGAGGCATGGGGACACCCCATTTTAGGCCATGGTGCCTTTCCTTCTCCAGGACCTTCATGCTGCTTTGCAGTTGGTCCTGCCCCTGTGAACAGCATTGGAGGTGCCACCACATCAGTGGTGCCATCCCTTCTGTTGTGACCACAAACCCTCATTCTCCTTGCCTTGGTCTTTTGGATGGCCACTGGAGGTGGCTGAAAATGTTACAGCTGCAGCAGCAGAACAACATGGGCACAGTAAAATCCTCACCATGGCTTCAGTGTGCAGAGAAGAGGGTTAGAGGTCAAGGGCTAACTGCAAACAGCAAGGTAAGGTGAGCAACAAGAGCTCAGTGTCCCAGAGAGGGTCAGCCTATTCTCTCCAGAGCCCAAGGCCAAACTGTGACCCTCAGGAGAGGATCTGATCTAGAGTTCATCTCGCCCCAGGCCAAGGTGCTGTCCCTGACATGCATAATACCTTACTCGGGGCAGGTGAGGAGCAGAGATTTAGGCTTTCTTCTGGCCTGCAAAGAGACCATTCAGCTTTGGTAAAGTCCCTGGCAAGCACCAAGATTTCAGACAACAGCTTTTCTCCTGTCACTCTGCTTCTCCCTGGACTGTCAGCATCACCTCCTGCTCCCACAGAGGGGACAACAAGTCTGAAAGAGAAAGGTCAGCCATAGGTCCCTGCACCTCTTTTCAGCTAAGTATTTCGAGGGGGCATTTTCCTCTGAGCAGGATCCCAAAGCCTAAGGCACGACACCCCTCTAGTGGCTCCACAGCAGTCAGGACTGGGAGCCAGATTCCTTCACTGGGCTGCAGCTGCTCCTGTTCCTTCCCTGAAATGGGTACTAGCAGTGCCCAGCCAGCAGCCCTGTACCACACAGTCACATCAGTTCACTCATTAACAAAGAATAAGCTGTTCAAATGAGTTAAGAGAGTTAATTTTAAGGTGAAACAGCTGTGGACATTTTCATCAGAGCAGAGAGACACACAAAGCCTGTGAAGAGCCAACAAACCCCTGGGGAAGGTTCTGCCTCACCTTCACCAGTGAATGAATCCTCTGCCCAGACTCTCTGATGAGGCTGTAACGTCTTTCCAGACAGCCCTGACAGTCCTCCAGGCTTAGCAGTGATTCCCTTTTACAATCTTTCCTCTCAATTATGGGTGACACCCACGAATTCACGATGGTCTGGATCTCCTCAGTGTTGCTTTTGGTTTTCTGTATCCTCCACTCAAGATCATGGACATCATCCATTACCACGGAGATGTGATCCCAGACACCTGGTAAAAAATTACATGAGTGACTACTTGTTTCAGAGCTGCTGGGCCAAGGTCTTGTGCACCCTCCTTAAGACCAGGTTCTGACTTTTCCCCATGGTCTTAGGTATTTCTCACCCATCATTAACACAAGAGACTTACCACCCCAACTTACAGAACCATTTCTAGCTCCCTCCAACCCCAACAAGCCACGGTATGGGCAGTCAGAGCCTCTGCTTTCTGGCAGCAGTACCACCAACATGGAGATGCCTGAAGGTTCCTGCGTTCCTTTACCCAGGTTTGATCTCCCACTTATTAGTACTGAGGAGAGCAGGATGGGGAGGATGAGTACAACAGGCTGAGTGTCCCTGCCATTGTCACTGGAGCAGTGACTCATAGCCCTAACTCATGGGTTGTGCCAGCTCCAGGTACCAGCGAGGGCTGCATGGGAACTTAGGTTTATCTGCAGGAAAATCCCTTTATCTTTATTGTGCAATGGAGAAAGAGTTTTACAATGTGAGGACTTCTGCTTTGCATGTTCCCAAGGGAGGACACTCATTCCTGTTCACACCACAAGCCTGATGACAGAAATTTATATCCAACCTGTGAGCAGTTTGCTTTCACCAATAGGAAACAAATTGTTTTCCTCTGCCAGCTTTGCCTTTAAAGCAGATCAAGCAAGAAGACTGGTTAAATTGTCCTGAAGCCACAGGGCACAGAACTCACTTCTAGCTGCAGTATTTAATCCTTCTGGAAAAGATAACATGGTGGCCCTGGCTCTCAAAGGGATAAGTTCATCCCAGTGCCAGATGGCTGGGCCAAGGGTTCCCACTCCCTCCTCAACTGGGTGAGAAAGCAGCCCCTGGGGGCACAGGCACACTCACACAATGGGGCACTTTGGCTGGCACAGGGAGGCCAACACAGGCAGTAAGCTGGTGCTTCAACCTTAGCCTTGCCAGCTCTTGCAAACCCAGATCCTGCCTCCTTCTTGGTGTCACTGCTCACAGGGCAACCTCTCCTCCCCAAAAGCCCAGACTGAACCTGAAGGGAGCAGGATCCTGTCCACAACCCCAGCAGATCAAGGCAATGAGAAAAGGAGCAGGCAAGCTGGGGGATGTCCATCTCCATACTGCTGGTTCTGCTGGAGATTGCCCTGCTCTGCTGGGAACTGCAGCTGGGAACCACGTGATGGAGGTTGGGCACATGGGTGAATATGATGAGACCCAACTGTACGTGCTCATTTCCCCAGCACAGAGCTGGCTCACCCTCCATCTTCCAGTTCAGTGTTTCTTCTGCCTCTTTTAGCTTCAAGTCAATATCCTGAAGATGCCCCTGTATTAGGGGGTATTCAACCTCCAGGACTGTCCTCAAGACCTTATTGTATTTGTTCACCATGAGCTCCAAGTTGGCCATCATCTGCTGGTACAATTCCTTGGAGGAATAGATTTCTGCTGCTGTTGGTGGGATGGCTCCCATCAGGCTGCCAGAGAGGTAGCTCACCTCCCTCAGGACCGAAACCAGCTGGAGAAACAAAAAAGAGAGCTCAACATGGGACAATCCTCCCCATTTTCCTGGCAGACAGTGTCTAATCAATTCTAAGCATCTCAGGGAGTTTCTGCTTTTTTATGCACAAAGCAGTGTGATCTGAAAAGGGTGTGGACACCTCACAGTCCACATCATCTGTCTCCCATTGATACTTGCTTCTGGTTTTCTTCTCAACCAAAGACAGACTGCTCTGTTAACTACTAGCCAGGAAAGTCTATGCAGCCTCTACAGGTCATGGTGATCTCTGGTCCTCTCAGCTACCCTCAGCAATAACATGCCTGCAAGCAGAGCTTAGCAGTTGCCTAACTGAAAGATATGGCCCCAGTTCTGTTGGTTTGCTGGGCTGACAGGCATAAAAAAACCAAACCAAACCAAAAATCCCAAGGCCCCAAACCCAGTGACTCCAGTGCTCCTGTGGCCACCTTCTGCCAAAAACTTCTGATGAAGACTTTTCCCAGCCCAACCAAAAGCACCCATTTTTCATTTGTGATGGCACCAAATCGAGGGGGATTATTAAATTATAAACCTAAGTATAAATGAGCCCCTGCAGCAAAGGGAGCAGTGAGGACTTCCAGGGTGGTATATCACTTCTAAGATTAAAATCAGTTCAGCATCTAGAGAGAGGTAAAATGCTCTGGAACTGCACATGCTGTCAGAGTGACAGAAATTTGGTATGTTGTATGGGCACTGGCAGGGGTGAGGATCACTACAGGGTGAGGATCACTCTTGGCTGTGGCTGAGCTTGGGGTGCAGCTGCCTTAAAATCACCTTTTGCTTATATTACTTCCTGTGAAGACATGGGGAAGAAACCTCTCCTGATCCCATCCCATTCATGCCCTCTGGTCCCAGTTCCCTACTCCTATTTTTGATAGGAAAACTGGAAAGCGGCAGGTATGAGCAGAAACATGTGAAGCCACAGATACAGGGACTTCATGGCCAAGAGCTTTTGTCACTGCCCTGGGTGACAGGTAGGAGTTACTGAAACCTGACATTCACCAAAACCCAACATCCAGCAGAACTGGCCAAGGTACCTAGGAAGCATGTTCCCTTTGAAGGTATGGCTAAGGGGAGGAACATGCAAAGCAAGTCAAGAAGATCTCATAACCCAGAGTATCTACAACACTAAAGTGACAATGAACATGATGGCAAGAAGATGAATGAAAGAAGGGGTAAAGAAGGTTGCAGAGGGCACTATGGAAAGGTGGATGGAGGAGGATAGGGTGGGAGGAAAACCAGAGGATTGAAGGAGCAAGAGGGCAAGTGAGATAGAATCAAGCTCCCCTCCCTTCTTTGCACTGGAATGTCTGAGACATCCCCACCAGGAAGTCAAGGGTCTCTTCCCCTCTCTCCCTCCCCTCCATGGAAGGAGATCTCTGGAAGACTCTTCCACGATGAATGGTTGCAAGTGCATCCTCCCTCTAGGCACAGTGAGGTGCTCCTATTTATTCTGTTTGTTGTGAAAGGGCTGCTAACCAGGCACTGGAGGACATCAAGCAGTGCTCAGTATGGGAAGTTGAGAAGAGCAGAGCAGAAGCACTCAGACTCGAGCTGAGAACAGACAAGCTCAGCACATTACACACTCCAAATCCTGTCCCCAGGGTTAAGGGTAGAAAACTTCCCCTGGGACCATTTGGTTCCCAACTTAACAAGGAGCTTCCAAGGAGAGGGACAAACCATTTGACTGAGACAAGCTTAAATGAGCTGTAAACCCTGAACATTTTCCTTTCACAGCAGCACACCCTAGGGAACAGGGGGAGGTTTTGGTACCAACATTTCCCATCCCTCTGGGAACTGAAAAATTCATCATCTCCCCAGCAAATGGCATTTTTACAATTGACAGACCCTGGCTCCCACCAGGCCCCAGATTATTTCAGTCCATCTGTGCTCACTGCTGGCTTGGACCCCTGCTTCTGCCTTGAGTGAGGTGGATGGTCACTGACCCCTGTGCTGGAGATAGGCTTTAGGGGACAGAGAAAGATCTTAAATCTATTGTAAGCCTCATGTGCCACAGTAAAGGAAATTCAAGAGCCACAGCATTGGAGTAAGAAAACAAACCTTTCCTGTGGGTTTTATATCCTTCCAGGAAGCTCATATTTCAGGTGCACATAACATGAACCCACCTCTGTAGACGGTGTCCCAACACTCCCCCTGCCAGTATCAAATCCTGTCTGGAGATGCTGACACCAGTTAAACATGGGACTACTCAGTGACTTTCTGCCACTGACTTTGGCAGAATTTGCTCTGCTGAAATGGTAATCCTGATATTTTACCAGGAGACAGATCCCACAATGAGGATGGTAAATTCATGGTACCCTTTCCAGAAGGGGTTCCACAGACATCAGCAGAACAGATCTAGTACCAATCCAAACAGACCTCCCACGCACAGTGAAGCACAGTTTGGAGACATGCCCATGGGAAGGCAGGAAAGCTGCCTGGCAGCAGTTTTACCTGAGGATCAAAATTGACTGTGATCAGTTTGTTTTTTGGATCTCTCTTGATGAGTGGTTGAGTGAGGTTGTACTGTGATCTTTCAGAGACTGTCTGGCACCAGTCTACATAGAGCTTTTCTTGATACCTGCCAGAAATAAAAAACATCCACCATGTAGCTACCAAGCCAGTAAACCAAAGCATGTAACCAAATGAAAGCCAAACCACTTCTGAGGACTGAAGAAAATGAAGGAATATTAAAAACCCACCTCCCTAAACAACATGACTTCATTTGTTTACACCCAAAACCCAGTGATGGCACCAAGTCAGGAGGGCAAATTTCTCTCAAGGACCCTTTTTAGCAGAGGATTCAGATTTGGAGACAGACTTTCAAAAGCATTTATCCTAAAGTAATAGATAAGCAGCTACTGGGCATTTCCCAAGTGTCTAAGCAGGATGGTGCCTAAACCTGGAGAAACGCTGGGGATGGATGCAGTTGCCTTCACTTCTTTCAGAGTTACTGCAGAGAGACCATCTGCCTCAGGGAAATTCAGCTCTTTGAGAGCTCAGTGACACCATTGGGGATGGAAACACAGATGCTGAAGAGTGGTCCTGGTATCTCACATGTCATGGACATGCCCAACCACCCAAGCAACAAATTCTCTTCTGAATCATGTTGTCACCTGAGCACTTTGGGAAATGTGACTCAGAAAACACCATCTCTGCTGAAGTCATCAGGGATACTCTGTTGGTTGGCTCCCTTCTGAAAGCCTGTACCATAATTATTCAGCCTGTTGTTTGGTATCCAGGAACTGGGCTCCCTCCAAGTGCCCTGCAGTATCCAACAGTCAGATGTCTGAGCTCTTTTCACTGCTGATGGAGAGCAGACCCTGCAGAGACAACTCCTTCCTGTGGAGGCGGCTTTTCCCAATGAAAAGCACAGAGCAACCAGTTCAGATCTAACATTAAACATTAAGGCACTATGTCAGGGAGTACTAGAATATTCTAAACGGGTATACATACATCACAGCCACTCTAAATACACTCTGTGAATGGGCACAAGGAGACCGAGACTTCTGGTTGGCCCAAGTTTTCTACCAGAGCAGCTTCTACATCCAACAGAAGCTTGTTCCAACGTTTCTGTGGCACAGCCCCCATTTCACCCATGCAAACTTCTCCTTTCAAGATGCCACAGAAAGACTGGTATATAGTAACAGGATTCCTCCTCCCCTCTCATCAGAAAAAGCCCTCTGGCTTAGGAATAGGTATTCCCAGACCCTGGGATGGCAAATGTGCTGGAAGGTGGCTTTGAGAAGAAGAACATTCTTATATACAATTCAGCCTTGCTTGAGCCACCACTTACCTGTCAAGCAGCTGGATCATTTCTTCATACTTCTCTATCACCCTCCTTCCTTCAGCAGAGTCCAGGCAGCTGGTAGCACAACAGACAAGCTCAGCATTACACTTTGCTCAGCAGGGCTGTGGTCTGCATCTACCCCTTCCCAAGACCACCCACCAGTTTGCAGATAGACTGAACAGAGACCTTAGATTTCACCCCTACCACACCACCCCAAATCACTTCACTGCACAAAGGCCAGTGTGGGTCTTTTTTGGGATTTGCACAGCAACCTGTGAAATGGGAACCACAACCTGGGGGGAAGAAAGGCTCAGAGTTGCTGGGGCAATACTGGTCTGTTTGACAGACCTACTGCTCCCAATTTCACACTCCATATTTGCACAGAGTATGGTGACCACTGTCTACCAGACAGCACTGGCTAAGACCAAAGATGCTCACCGGGAAGCAGCATGTGGCTCTGGGTAGATGCAGCTCTTTGCAGTGCCACATGTGTGCCCTTCAGACCATAGGGCCAGGGAAGAGCAAAGGCATCTGGGATTGTGGGCAGAGCTCTGACCACGCTGCCTAGGCTGTACAATGGGGCCAGAGTAGTTCTTATGAGGTCATCTTTTCCCCACTCTTTCTTCTACAGTATCCAAGTTTCCCAGAAAACGGTTGTTGATTTTGTAGGATATTTTGACAAAACGTAGATTAACTTAAAAAAAAAAAGCTGCCAAAGGGAAAACCTGAGCAGGTGCTGATCAAGCCTTCTGGAAGTAAAATCCTCTAAGTAAACCTCAGCAAAAACATCTTCATTTTAACTTTTTAATCCTTTTTCCCTTTCAATTTGCACGTAGAAAACAGCATCCTGTCACCCCTCCTGCAGGGCATGTTATTAACTGCTCTAAACAAAGGAAAGAAAATCAATGCAAAATGCAGATCTGGGTCCCTCTTTGTAGTTTACAAAATTTGCTATTCGGATTCAAATCAGACACAATAACTTGGGCTCTGCACAGGGAACAGTCCAAGAACTTGTTTCATTGTGCTGGTGTCTTCACTGCTGCAGAATAATGGTGCACTTCACCACCTCCACTGACACTCACCTGATTGCAGCACACAGTGAGAGAAGGCTACAAATATTCCACAGTGATGGAGTTGCCTTATTTTGGTCAGTCACATAAAAATGGATCCATTTACTCAGCACAGGTAAAGTTATTCCTGTGAGTTTCAAGGTGTAGGCTCTGGAACACCTTCAGCTGTCCTAAGTCCAACACTGCTTTGCTTATAGGGCTCTTAAAAACCATTGCAAGTGGTGCCATGAGACATAGAGTGCAGGGCCATTCTTCTCCAAATCAGCCATAATAACAAGCACTCGGTGATGTGTTCCAGCACTGTTTTATTTCCCTGATCTTAGGAAACTGCTCCTTGGTTTAATGCTGAGAAAGATGTCTTCTGCCAATGCTCATTGAAGTCCTTATCTGTTCACAACCCTGGAAACTCTGTCAGTCACAGCCAGATGGTACCAGAACTGGATCTTGGAGCTGAGGGTTGGGCTGCTCCCAAGGACGTCCTAAGAGAACATGCTGAAGGGTTTCTAATACCTCTTTCAGCTGCAGCCTAGGACTTTGTCTGGACACTGAACAGCCCATGTACTGTCCCACAATGCCTCTTAACCACTTTAAACCAAATCAAATTAATGAGTTTCTTAAAAAATAATTAAAAAAAAAAAGATCACAGGGAAGCTGAAAAGCACCTGTCTAATCACTTCATACCTCTTTGACTAAGAATAATTGAATTATTTCAGCTATAACCATTGGATAATGTTCACACCGAAAGAAGATCAAAATGATTAGAGAAAAGATACTAAGAGTGTCATAAAGCAACTTAGCTGGAACAGACATGCACAGATGTGGGATGCACTTGAAGTGACCAAACGGCACCCGGATTCGTGCTTGCAGCTCCCGAGCCCAGTTCAGTGCTCCAGCTATCGGTGGCATGTTCTTGTGCACAGGAGGGTATCCTGGGGAGGGCACATTGAAACAGCCTTTGACTGAACACTGCACTTGTAACCTCAAAGATACACCAACAGAAACTCATCTACACAAATCACAGAATCCCAGCTTGGGATTTGGAAGGGACCTCTGGACATCATCTCATCCAACTCCCCTGCTCTGCTCCAGTAGGGTCACCCAGACCAGGGTGCCCAGGATCACGTTGTACAGACAGGTTTGGAGTTTCTCCAGAGAAGGAGACACCACAACCTCTCTGGGTGGGCCTGGGCCAGGCTCTGCCACCCTCACAGCAAAGAGGCTTTTTCTCCTGTTCAGATGAAACCTCCTGGGTTCCAGTTGGCGCCTGTTGCCCCTTGTCCTGTCATCGGGCACCACTGATAAGTGTCTGCCCAAATCCTCTTCCCTCTGCCCTTTAGCTATTGATGAGCATTGATCAGATCTTCTCTCAGTCTTCTCTTGTACAGCTAAACAGCCCCAGGGCTCTCAGCCTTTCCTTGGCACAGAAATGCTCCAGTCCCCTCAGCATCTTTGTAGCTTCCACTGGAGTCTCTCAAGTAGTTCCTTGTCTCTCTTAAACTGGGAAACCCAGAACTAGACACAATACTCCAAAGGTGGCCTCAAAAACTGCTCAAATTTCCCAGCTTCCTTCCTTAACTCCAACATCTGCTATGCTGATGTAGGTCTATAATCAAGGCAAGTCTCCTAGTGACTCTGGACCTTGAATAAGGAGAGATCAAAGACATCAAAGGAGAGGCCAAATATATGCTGGAAACTGAGCTGATCCAGAGAGATGCATTCACTGCTCCCCACAAACACTGAAGCAGGGACTTCTGACCAGGAGCTAGCTCTGATCATCTTTCCTAACACTCACAGAACAACATCCCCTACATTCAGAGCAAATGATAGACTCATCCTCCATGAATCTCTTCATTCCCTTTTTTAACCTGCACTAGTTCCAGCATTTCGGCCCCTTATGGACTTGCCTGGTTCAAGCACAGTCTTTCTGAGGCAAGTAAACATGTTTCTGTTTAAAAAGACATACATTAATCCTCATTATACGATAGGAGTCCACCCATCCCATCCTTTGCCAATTTCATGGGAAATAATCGATGAGGAAAAGGTTGATTAAACCCTTAGTTGCAAAGCCCCACTCTCATACTTTGCATTTACAACATTACAAGGAAAATGCAATAAATTCATACTGGGAAGCAGACAAGTGGGTTTGAAAGTCCCACAGGGTATTTGAGGCAGTACACAAGCATGGAGAGAAACCTACTGGCACAGCCTTGCAGGGGGAAAAGCTCAGAAAGTTTGTTCATTTCCAGTCATATACCATATATACACATTTTAAAAAGGAATGTTTCCCCCCACCCAACAAATTATTTGCTTTAATGCTAACAACACACCTTTCCCAGGCATTCCCATTACCAATAAGGAGCTACAGATGTTGAAAACATTTGTAATTCAGAAAGTTTTGGTTTCCTTAGAAAAAGCAAATAATTTCCCCCCCATAATTAATCTAAATCAAATTTCTTGTAAAATTGATTTGACTCAGCACAGGCCACACACCAAGCTCCAGCTCTGCCTCGATGTGCCTGGAGTAGATCAGCCTGGCATGGTCCAGAGCACTGCTGAACATGCTGATGAGGACAGAGGATTTGTCAGAAGCAACTGCAGCAATTACTGGCCGCTCCAAGAGGCTCCCAAACATGTCCAGCAACTGTGGAGGTGAAGAAGCAGAGAAAGAGAGGGGGAAAAACTTCACAACCTCAAGTTCTGCAGAAAGGCCCACCAGGATCGTCCTTACTAGCCCCGATGCCTGCTCCGATGGGCACTTTGGAAAAGGGAAATGTCTTGTCTTTATGCTGCTTTTCCAAGTGCTCCCTCCCTTTGCAACACACATGCTCAGTCTTTCTGTGTGGGTGACCCATATTTCAACTGTCGGCCTTTAAAATATGCTATATTTTCAAAAACTTTAGAAAGATGAATACTATAATTTTTAACAGTCTTTTCTAGAAACACTTACACTGAAATTTCTCAGAAAATTCCATTTACTTTTTCTTCAAGATAGATTAATTGGTAAACAAAACAGCCTTGTTTCTAGAAAACCTGTTTCCAGGATTGAAACATCCATATAGTAACAATATTAATAAACTGCTATTAACAAATTGATATTAACAATAATCACATGGGGTTTAACAGCGATTCTCAACAGAAGATCCTAGAAAAAGCATTGTTTCCTCCCACTTACAGAGACAAGTAAAACTCCTGGCATCTGAAAGCCTGGTTTGAATAATTTCTTTGACTACTCTTTCTAAAACCAAACAGAAGTTTATTCTGTTTGTGTCTCAATGGGAAGAGCAGAAACACTCTGAGAGCTTTCCACAAATACTCTGCTGTCAGCTCCATGGCTTGACAGTTTATGACAGACCCACAGGCCTGAGCATCACTGACCAAGACTGGCCCAAAAGTTACAAGTCCCATTGTCCCACTGTCCATTCCCACTGGCAAACACCAGCCTGGTGTGCCTGTAGCTACATCATTGCCTGGCCTCCTCTGTGTGAGCCACATCACAGCAAACCACAGATGACTGGATTTCCCTTTGACAAAAGGGAAGGGACATGACAGACAAACCTTGAAGGTATGCTCCAGGTCAGAGGCATCATCAAAAGCCTGGATAAAAACAGTGCCCAGCCGCCGGTCAATGTCTTCTACTTTCTGTTGGAAATCCAAGGCATGTTGCTCAAACTCCTGTGGAAAGACAAAACAGCAAGCTGTGAGGCTGCTAGATGGCACTGTGTACCTGCACCCTCCTGTTCCAGAGAGCTCTCTTCTTGTTCACCATGAATGAAACCACTCCTCTGGACAATATTCAGCCACTGCGGCATGGCAAAGTCCCACAGAGCCTGACAACATTTCTGTACTGTCCCATGGCTGAAAACATGGCCCTCCAGAATGGTTCCTTTGGTCCTGAGGACTTTCCACAGTCCAATGAGCACTTATTAGCCTAGAGTCAAGATGACTATTTCTGCACCTTCTCCCCCACTACATGGCCTGAATCCTATGCTATGGTCCAGAAAACACACAGATGCTTCTGCTGAGTTCCAAATCCAATCTGCTTTCAAGGCAATACAAGTCTGTGTATTTGATTGTGAATTGGCTGTAAGTGAGGCAATAATAAAGGTAGTTTCAAAACACTGACCCAGGTTGCCCAGAGAGTTTGTGGAGTCTCTACCCTTGGACATATTCAACTGTGGAGATATTTAATCTGACTGTTCACAGTCTTGCTGTAGGTGAGCCTGCTCTGAGCAGGGGAGGTGGATCAGTTGATCTCCAGAGGTCCCTTCCAACCTCAACAGTTCTGTTTCTATAGTTTCCATCATCTGGCAGTGCTTTTTTTTTTTTTTGCTCCAATTGTAAGAAATCCCTTGAAGTTCAAATGCAAAATCTAGGTTTGCTTTCCTACAGGTGAAAGAGCCCAAATCAATGACTGAACCTGACAAACTGTGAGACTTTAGTCCTTCTGTTCTAGTTTGGAGAAAGCCACTAAAAATTAGGCCACATGGCTCTTTTCTGAAAGGACAAAGCATAAGGCAACAGCTTGTGCAGTTATCACTGCTGAGCTCCAGCTGAACCAGATGTCATGTTTTAGCTAAAAAAGCAGCTCTAGAAAGTAACAGGAGTTATGAAACTCAAGCAGTGAAAGAACAAGCATGATTCTGAGTCACACAAAAGACCACAGGGTCACTGAAACCAAGCCAGCTCCTGCAGATCCATCATCACTTTTGCTGTGCCTTCCCTCCTGAAAGAGGAGCAAGAAGCTTTCCTGCAAGATCCTCCCAGGCAGCACTGGGGACATGCCATCCACTGCAAAGATGTACTGGGAACTACAGGAAGCAAAGCACAAGCCACCCATCACCACAGCAGTCAAGGCACATAAACCCCATGTCTCACCACCAGACCAGACACCCTTCACCCCAGAGCAGCCCTTTTGGAAGGGAGCAAGGCAGGAACCTGCTGTGGGAGGACTTGGCGCTTGGAACTTCCTCTTGGATATCTGCAACGAATGGCCACCCCACAAGCACTGTGAGGCTGGAGCTCCTCACTGAACAGTTTCCTCATGGCCACTCTCTCCTCTAGACAGGACTAACCACATCCCGCTCACTGAACACAGTTAAGTGATCCCAGGGCAACAACACAAAAAGCAGAAGAAAGCAAAGATCCTCTGAGATGAGACACAACCACAGGACACAAACCCCTTCAGAAATGCCCTTCACACCCTTCTTTCACAGCTCACCCAGGCTGTGCTGCTCAGTGTCAAAGACAAGAGCAAGAGTTTCTGGGTAGGCAGTAGGGAGGCCCATGGCATGTTTGCCCTGTTCATACAACATGTGCTGCTGTGAGCATCTGTGATCTGCATGGCCACTGAGCCATGCCCCAGAGGTTATTTAATTCCTTTAATTAAAACACTATTGATAATAAAATATAGATTCCTTGAACTCGGAGAGCACCAGATGACATGTGTTCATCTAGGCAAGAGCAAACACATCCCCAGAGATGGTCTGAGGGCGGTGAGATGGCCATCTGAGGTAGCCCTCATCAGACAAGCTAGACACCAAGAGCAGGAAAGCAGAGAGATGTGGATGTTGGTACAGCTCATACAAACCAGCAAGCACCACATACAGGGAAAGCTTGTGTGAAAGGCATGAAAATCCAGGGCTCCCAGCTGCACTGGTCTAAGGTACTGAACTAGCTAGATAGGCTAGACATAGACCTGCAATAACTCTCACACCTCTGCAGGAAAGGCCAGACTTGTTGCCTACAGTGACAGATCAGCTTGCAATGAAAGAAGATGTGAAGAAGTCAGCAGGACTGCACATAAGCCAGAGCCCCATTGCAGAGGAAGCTGCTGCTTCAGAAACATGCACGTGTTGCTGGCATTGCCACAAGCTGGTCCCACTTACTGTGTTGGTCAGGTCAAGACAGTTGCAGGTTTGCTCTGTAAACACCTTGTACGCCTTCTGGAATTCCTCATACATGTCCAGCACCTGCTGGCCCAGGGCCTTCCCTTTAATCCCACTGAATTCGGTCTTTTCCAGCTTCATCAGGTCCAAGGCAGTTGCTAGGAGATTCTTCAAAGTCAGCAGAGGCACACACAGGTTAAGACATTGACAAGAAGATGAAAACAGTTGTCACAACATGGAGCTGCACTTGCTGCTGTGCCCCTCCCCAAGCACAGCACTGGTGCTCAAGCCTGAGTGGTACAAATTGGAACGAAGGAGCTGGATCCTACCTGTCCTGGGCATCAATGTTTGCTCATAACTTGTTCCTCCCTAGTGGGACCTGTTGCTACCACCAGCAATGCTATGACAACTGTAAAATGGCTTTTAAGGGTATTTATAGGACAGATCCAAGGCAATATATGAGACCCTGACATATCCTCAAGCATAGCTAATATCTCAATTTTAGAGGTATTAACCAAGAAGAGACCTCTGATGTTTACAGGTACCTGAACTGTCTAAAGTTTCTTATCTGTCAAACCTCCATGTGTCCAAGCAGGTGTTAATGACCCTGCCCAGCTGTCCTTCTTTGCTGGGATGGGAATATGGATCCTTCACTTCCCATCCTCCACAGTCCAGCAGGACCTGGCCCTGCAGTGATACCTCTCAAGGCAGTGCCCCACTCACCCAGCTATGGCAGCAATGCTGGGCAACACTGCCACCACCCCACTCCATCCACCTCTTTTGGTTGGGCTAAGAAGGGCTAGTTGAACATCTGTTGTCTCAGAGGACCAGGAGAACTGTGCTGATCTCAAACACAGGAATACACTGGTGTCCATCCTGCTTGCACTGAACTCAGGGAACAACCCTGAAAGTAGAGCTAAGCAGGTTTGGAGCTTCTCCCCAAACAGGCAGCACTCAGCCAGTGCCTGTCATCTAGGGGCTGCTGAATGGGTCACAGCCCAGGACCCAGAGCTTCCCATGCTGCATCAAGGCATCACCAGGCTCTGGTGATGCCTTGCAATGCTCCAGGCAGACATGGGGAGATGCCGCACACTTACAGCTCCTGCCACAGTCAGGGTTATCAGGACTAGTTTCCAACTACTCTTAGGTCCCTGACAGCCAAACAACCGCTGCTGTGAGAACCTTCTGCCTTTTTGAGAGAAGAGAGGACCACAGAGAGTCACCCTGGGCAGGCAGCAGGTTTTACAGCAGACGTGCAATGAGGATGGTGAGATGAAGTAGAGGAAATGGACCCTTCTCCCTCGGCATGTTCATGGGCTCTCTGTGCACCAACATAATTACAGCTTTTACCTAAATACAAAATCAAATGCAGATGTGATTTAGGAAGAGCACGTTTACTTGAACAAACACCTTGTAAAGCAAAAATATCACAGAACTAACAGCTGCCCCTTACTTTGTCTTTATGGGGTCACTTGAAAAGAAGGTGGTGGGGAAAGAGAGATAGGGAAATCTTTCCTTATTAACAGGCTGCTGTGCTTTAAACTTGTAATTATTATTTTTACAAGTCACTCCACAAGTTTTTGTTCTGACTGCATACACTGCAGCTTTTTACTGTCCCAGAAGGTGTGGGCCAGACAGGGAAGGAGGACATGGGCACTGGCCAAAAATCACAGGACTCTGTCATCACAGCAGTGTAGGTGCAGCTTGAAACCTCTGGCTTTTTCCTATAGCCTACACCCACAATACCCACACAGTGAATAATTGGTACCCAGATCCTTCACAATGACAGGGCACAATTACTGTCACTAAGACTGTTCTCACGATGACCTGCACTTACTCCTGTGTCTAATTCTATTCCTCTCTACACTGTCCAGCAGTATTTGGTTATCTGTCCACTGAACCCTAATGGAAACCATCATTATGAGTAGTTTTAATATAGACATCAGTCATGGCAGTGTTCAACAGAGTTAATTAAAGAATACATGAAGTTGTACAGCATGTTTATACCAGTAAAACCTTCCACTGAAGAGAGCGAGAGAAAAGGAAAACCAACCAAGATCTTCCTTTGAATAGACAAACACCACCAGTTTGTACAGTGTCCATCTGACCCTACCCGACAGGAATGTGACAATGATAAACAAAGGGATTCACTTCAGAGGTGGTGGACAGCAGATAAATGTGTGTGTTAACCACATGAAAGGTAACAGGTATATCCAGTGTCTGTGACGGTCAAGCACAGACACATGACAAGGAGAGCACACAGAGCAGTGGTGTGCATGGGGCCATCCTCACACATTCAGACCTGTTCTCTGCAGAATAACATCCCTTCTGGCTCGAGAAGCCTTCACCCATGCTGGGAGCTGAGGGACAATGGGACTCTTGACACCAGATGTCCCTGCCTCAGATGACCATCTCACAGCGACAGACCTTGGCAAACAGGGGCACCCCTGAGCCACAACACTTCAGTTGGACAGACCATTGGGATGCAAAGGGGTGACCTGGTGAGGAACATGTCCCTGATCCTCCCCAACCCTATGTGACACAGCCCAGTACTGCCCAGCCTCAAGGTGAGCATGGGGCCTCTGCAAGTCTGGCAGAACAGCTGTAGGGTGTCTGTGATGGCAACAGGAGGACTGGGAGATTGTATTGTTTTATTTACAGCTGTGCAAAACACAGTCCCCGGTAATCCCTATTCCCTTGCCCCAACAGAAGCAAGGAATCCAACAGAGCTCTTGGAAACAATGATACACCTGCCAGCCTGACTGGAATGACACAGCTGAGCAGGACATGGTCAAAGAAGGTCCCAGCCTTGCTGTAACAGGCGACCTAACAGCAAAGAGAATGGCCCCATTCTCTGGCATCAGGTGAAGCTATGGGAAGGGAAGATGCCAGTAAGTGAGTTCATGGCTACAGAGCTCTCCTGAAGGTTTGCAATATTTTTTAAGGCCAAAGCCTCACCTCCACCACCTCCAGTCTCTTCAGGAAGCTGTCCAGCCTTGCAAACACCATCACAGCATGGAAGTCCCACTCCCTCACTTCTTGGCCTGGTTCATAATATGTATGGAGTTTTTCCCTTCTCTCCTCAAATGCTTCTTTGAATGCCTTCAGGATGCTGAGCACAATTTTCACCTTGCTCAGGCTCTCTGACATCTCCCCTTTCAGTAGGTCTTCTGGAGACAGGTACACCAGGGCCTGAAAGGGATAAAACACACCTGAGAGGTTACTTCCACCATCACAGAAAATGGTGACTTCTTGCACTAAACATGTTTGAACCTACCTCTCAGGTTAAGAATCACTTTGCCAGGGAAGGACAGGGTAAAGGAGGAGAGAGGGGACTTCCATAAAAAAACCCTTCCCTCGGCAAACACAGGCATCACAGCTACGCACCTGTTGAATGAGAAGGTTGCAGATCTCATGGAGCAACACTACTATTCGCACAGGCACATTGTAGTGCTTGGAAGTGACCCAGATCAGACACACCACGTGTAGCAGAGGGACCAGGAAAGGCTTCACCTCGCTGAACTCAAACTTCTCTATGTCCTCCAAGTAGCGCTTAAGGGGCATCAGGTGCAGGTGAATGTCTTGAGCTTCAGTCAAAGCTATATTAAGAGATGGGAGAAGCAGTAAGATCAACCAAGCTGTGGTCTGTGGGATTACAGGCTGGATTCTGGCCTCACCTCACTGGAGGGAAAGGTGCCTGGGAAAACAAACAGTCCTGATGAGCACAAAGAACATTCACCTACCTGCATGCTGAAGACCACTCACCCTTGAATACTGTTCACCATGGCAGCAATGAGAATAGGGAATAAACTGACATAATGGCAAAGGACAGGGAGCTGGGCCAGGGCTTTGTGCAGAGGCTGAGTCCACACCTGCTAAAGGAGTTGCAGGGAACATATGCCTGGCAGCACTGAAAATACAGCACTGCCATCACCAGTCTGAGCAGGCTACAGGCCTCACTATGTGGCATCGCAAGCTATACAGCATCGCAGGCTGGGTCTTGGCCTAAGTTCATTTTAGCTCACATTTGGCTATAGCAACGCCTTGCCCTGGGGACAGATGACCCCAGTCCCACTAGTCCTGGCTGTAACAGCAAACCTGTCACAGTGAGGTAGCAAAGGTCTGCCCAGCTGAAAACTTTATCTTAGCTTTGTAGAGTTGTGTGGTTTTACCCTGAAGAATTACTCCAGAGTGAAAATGTTTAATAAAACCAGGTGATCATTGTGCATTTAAACCCATGGAGCAGCAAGAAGAGAAGTAATGAAAGTTCTTAAATTCATATAAAAAAATAACCCCAAAACCCAAGACCAAGGGAGAAGAAATCCCCTCCCTGAAGGTGTTAAAGACCAGGTTGGACAGGGCTTTAAGCAATCTGGTCTAGTGGGAGGTGTCTCTGCCCATGGCAGGGGGGTTGGAACTCAATTATCTTTAAGGCCCTTTCCAACCACAGCAAACTCCAAATGACCAGTGCCATTACAGCCATACTGGGTTTGAAACCAGTAACACCAGGCTTTGAACAAAGGCCAGAAGTCAGCACCGTGGTGAAGTTGCCCCAGAATCTCACCTGCCTCAACATCCATGAACATAGATTTGAAGGTTGGGATGTAGCCGCTTTCGACTCTCTCAAGCACCTCCATCATGTTCCTGACCTTCCTCATCCTCAGCTGTTTGTAAATGCATTCCAGGTCATCACACCTACATCAATCAAACACATTACAAGCCCATGCTGGGGCAGCATCAGTTGTCTCCCCACACCATCCATTTTCCCTGTAATGTGTTCAGGATTTCCTCCAGCTACACACAGACTGTGTCCCAACAGTGAAAGGAAATGGGAGGAAGCTCCTACAGGAGGCATAGGCAAACCCTGCAGGACAGACAGATGGTGCTGGGGTTTGGCATGACAGCAGCTCTGCTACTGGTGGGACACTGCTGAAAAGAGCCATCAGGTGTTTCTGGAGGCATTAGTGACTGCTCTCCAGCAGACAGGGCTTTGTTCCAAGTCAGCCTCAACAAATAAAGCACAAAGGTTTTCAAAGGGCAGGAGGAAATTCCACACCCTGTCTCTTGAGCATCTAAAGTCTCTCTGGCATTAACAGATGAACAGCAGCCAGCTGAGGTGCACCATTTCCAGAAGGCCCTACCAAAGGTGTCCATCAGCTCTTACTGCTGTGGCTGGTTCCAAATGAACAGTGACAGAAAGAGCATTTCCAAAAAAAAATTCCTTCAAGCTACAGCCCCTGTGATGGGGTGAAGTTAATACACAGGCAGCTGCCCAGTGACCTCCCAGACACTTTGCAGATCAGGATTATTTTATGCATGAGAGCAATTTTCCTTAGCTCATCTTTACATGAACCTGAGGCAGCTTCTCAATTCATAGAGGTATCAGCTCTGCATGTCACCAGTACTCTTCCTCCAGCCATAACTACCACCAGTGACCACCATATCCTGGCCAGGCTGCCCAAGGTACCTGTCCTTCCAGAACTCCAGTTCCACCTTCGGGTTAGGGTTGTTGTCTTGCAGGAGAGGCTCCAAAGACTCTTTCTTCAGTGCTCCTTGGATCTGGTGGCTCCAGTCTATGATGGCCGACTCAGTGGCATGTACAAGAGATTTATCTATCAGCTTCAGGCTGCAGAAATCAGACCATGCAACTAACTTTGCTTTCTGCTTGATGTGCACTGCTCAGCTGGATCTACTTCAAACGACCTCATGGGCAGCTGGATTTTATAGAGTACTGTCCAGCTTTGTGCTTCAAACCCACAAACAATCCAACCCTGTAAGATTTTGCAGGAATTACACCCTGGAGAAGACAGATGAAGCTCTGTAGCAGTGAGGGCATGTGTAAAACACATGGTGGAAATGAAGAGCCAGTTGCCACCTCTCTGAACAGACAGTCACTGTCACTTCAGACCCACCTGGATTTGGGGTCTGCCCTGGAGAGCCAGCCCTCCAACAAGATTATCTATCCCCAAGCTGTTCTCCCTGAATCTGTTATGTCTCCCCACAGTCATTAATTCACTTCATACAGAGAAATTACATGAGTGGGCTGACACATTGAGGACAGGGCCCCCCACTGCCTTGGAAGCAGTAACTTCTCACAAGATGCCAACTGCACCATATCCTGTATGAAGAGTGACTAACTCCACCACATGCATTAACACATCTCCTGAGGTCCCACAGGTACAGGTGTGCAGCCCAGACAGGATGATGACAGAATGTGCACACGCATCTGCCTCGATGGACCTTCCAGACTCAGTTATTTTAGACTGGGCCAGGCTCACAGCACTGCAACAGTCAAACTCCTTCTACCTCCAGCTTCAGGCACCAGCCTGGCTTCTTGGGAGGACAAGGGTGGAAGTCCCATCCAGTTGCAATGTGAGCATTCTGCTGGATGTATCAGCTAGTAAAGGATGGGGATTCATGAGCTGATGGACATCTTGGAGGATAAAGACCAGCTGCACATGAGGCTCAGCCTCCCGTGACTTCCCAGTGATCTGTATGAGAAGTTGGAGAGCACCCTCCATAAGTTTGCAGATAACGCCAAGTTGTGTGGGAATGTTAATTTGCTTGAATGTAGGTGGGGTTATACAGAGGGATCTGTCCAGGCTGGATCGATGGGCCAAGGCCAATGGGATGAGATTCAACAAGGCTAAGCACCCAGTCCCACACATGAGTCACAGCAACTCCCTGAAATGCCACAGGGTGGGGCAGAACAGCTAGAAACTACCTAGAAGAAAAGGACCTGGGTGTGTTGGTCGACAGCTGGATGAAGATGAGCCCAGGTGGCCACCAGCATCCTGGCTTGGATCAGCACTAGTGTACCCAGCAAGACTAGGGCAGGGCTTGTCCCCCTGGACTGGGCAATGAGGAAGTCACATCTTGAATCCTGGGATCATTTTTGGGCCCCTCAGTCCAAGAACGACATTGAGGTGCTGGAGCTTGTCCTGAGAAGGGCAGTGAAGCTGGGGAAGGGTTTAGAGCACAAGTCTTGTGAGGAGTGGCTGAGGGACCTGGGGTTGTTCGACCTGGGGTTGTTCAACCTGGAGAAGATGAGCTTCAGGCGAGACCTCCTCTACTCTCTACAACACCCTGACAGGAGGTTGAAGCCAGGTGAGGGTCAGTCTCTTCTCCCAAGGAACAAGTGATAGGAAAAGAGGAAGCGGCCTCAAGTTGCACCAGAGGAGGTTTAGGGTGAACCTGAGGAACAATTTCTTTCCTGAAAGGGTTTTCAAGGCCTGGCCCAGGCTGCCCAGAGCAGTAGTAGAGTCCCCATCCTTGGAGGGGTTTCAAAGCTGTGGAGATGTGGTGCTGAGGGACATGGTTTAGTGGTGACCTGGAAGTGCTGAGTTAATGGTTGGGCTTGATGATCATAAAGGTCTCTTCCAGCCAATTCTATGATTCTAAAACCTGGAGTGGCTTTCCTGGGGTTTCCCCCTCAAGGGATGTAAATGAACCTCAGAATCATGACAGCTACCAGGGAGGTCTAACTACGAGTGGAGGGAACCAGATTTATCAACGTTGTTCATTTACTTCTGGAAGAGAAACACAAGGAAATGCAGTGAGTGTCTGGGAAGCCACCCTACATCTCCAGGAGGATGGATGCAACAGGTTCCAGATCTCTCTGTGGGACCATGAACAGCTTGGTTACCTTACAGGAAGCTGTAAGTATTTTTTCCTTTACTTTTTCATGACAAATTTGGTTTTAGAGAGAAGCAGAAGAGTCCTGCCCAAGCAGGCAGGATGATGCACTAACAAGGGAGCCATTTACCTTTTAAACAGCACATTTTAGGACCATGCTTTGACAGACAGAAGCCAGGAAAAAAACAAAACAAGACAAAACAAAACAAAACCTCCAACCAAACAAAAAAAACCACAAAACAAAAAACAAACAAACAAACAAAAAAACAAAACAAAACAAAAACATCAACAAAACAAAACACCCCCCCCAAAAAACAAAAACAAAAACAAAAACAACAACAAAACAACCCCCCCAAAAAACAAAAACAAAAAAAACCCACAAAACAAAAAACAAAAACAAAACAAAACAAAAAAAAAACAAAAACAAAAACAAAAACAAACAAAAAAAAAAAACTTCCCTCTCAGTGGCATCGGAAAAACAGGAAAAGCTTTTCCCACAGGGTTTGGGTTTTTCCTCATAGATCCAAGCAGTTCATTGCTTCTCCATGTGCCCACAGGCCTTTGCATTTCCCGAGCTCCTCCTGCCTGCACTATTGCATGTCCCCAAAGACAGAGCCCATAAATCAAAGTGCACGTAGAGCAAAGTACACCCATCCTGGCAGTCTGGATGAGCAGCAAGAAGAGTCCCCATGATTGGAGGGGAGCGTCCCCAGAAGACACAGCACATGCATCAGCAGGAGAAAACCCGGTGGAGAACAAGGGGTGGTACTCACGATTTCTCATTTTCCAGATCAATGTCTTCAATTCCTTCTAAGCCAGGCGGAAGTGGCAGCAAGGTCTTGCCCTTTACTTGGCCAACAACCGTGAAAACAGTGCTCTTTAGGTTGTGGACATGATGTATAATGTCTTGTGACACCACTTTTGGCCAGCCCTGATGGTTCTTCTTGTTCGTCAGGATGGGCACAAGTACCTATAGCAGGAGTCATGAAAAAACAGTGGAGAAAAAAGTGCTGCAGGAAATGGACATGCCACCAGGCTCCAAGGTCCTTACTTGGCCAAGCCTGCAGACCTGTACTGACTGCTATCTCAAGCAGTTCCCTGCCTATGTGAAACAAGGGCAGATGATGATGAATGGGCCTTTCCACAGGCCCACTTTGTGTACTAGAATACCCTCTCCCCTGAATCCAAGCACCTGAGGAGGGTGGAAACCAGCGAAGAAAGCAGCCTTGTCCTCAGGCTCTCCCAGCCTCTCAAACCTGCAACTAGAGACAGCTTCATGGGCTCTTGTCCCCTTGTTCTCTCAACACCTCCTGGTGCTTGCTCATTCCAGTGTGGGTGGGCAGGCAAGGCAGGCAGGGGCTTCATGGAGCTTTCCAAGACTAGCAGGGCTGGGCTGAAACACAGGTTGTCCCTTGATAACAACCACCGGCATGCTGAAAGGGAAAGTCTTGTGGTACCTCTTGGGATCTACTGTTGGTGAGAGTCACCTAGGACCCCATCCCAGCTGCACTGCATGTCTTGAACATGGTCACCTTTGAAGCTATTTTCCAAAGCTGCAGCTCACTAAATATGACTTTTGCCTTTGTCGGTGAAAATTCCCAGGGTTTGTAGTGACCCAACAGTGTGAGGTCTCAATGCTAGGCTGAGCTTGCCTGGATCTGAGCTGCCTTTGGTTTCTTTTAGCTGTGGTAGCAACACAGTGTTTGTCACATACCCTGGGCTGGCTCTGCTGTGGAACCAGCCTTTGGCAACAGCCTGATAAAGCCAGGTTGTCCTTGGTGACAAACAACAGCCTTTTGTGTTATCAGGCCTGAGGGAGGCTAAAAGTATAAAAATAGCTATAAATAAACACAAAAGTGAGAAGGAATAAAGCAGCTCAGCAGCACCAGGATGCTGAACATTCTTTGCAACCATGACTGGACCTGTAGACCTGTGGAAGACCAGCATCAGCCACCTTTGTGCCCAGGGAAATGTGGGATGGGGGAGCACAACCCCAGGAAACATGGCTACATTATTAACAAGATTTGTCTCTATTACTGAAACCATGTGGATGGTTCATGTTGTTAAGTTTGGAACCGGCCAAATGATGACTGTTCAGTTTCTTTCTGATTATTAAAATGACAATTCTAACCTCCACAGAGCAGAGGCATGTTCCCTTCAGCCATCAGGAGTTAAGTGCAGTAAGTAGCTAAGGTGGCCCCACTTGTGAGTGGCAGCTCAGCTGTACCTCCTCTCTGAATGAAGACATAGCTTTGGGGTGTGTGTGTGTGTTCCTGGTGTCCTAAATGACCTACACAGTTCTACACAAACTGTTTCTTTCACTGTACAAATTCTTCTAAGACTGTCCTAAAAACCTCTGATTAAAGACTGCAAGAAGTGCTCATGCAGCGCAGTGCATGTCCCCATCTCAGGAAATTCAAGAACTTTTCCACCTTTGTGCAGACCCTCCCCACCCTCCGCTGACCCACCACCACTACTCTGCTTTCATTAGAGTTTGAGGGAAGTGGGATCAAACCCAGACATGACCTACTCCCTATGGAAATACCACATCTGTCTGTTCAGGGGGGGGAGGAAAAGCCTTCATACAGACAGTCCAGATGCACAGTCCCAATCAGTGAGGGCAGACAGAAAACGGAATCTAAAAGGATCTGCTGAAGTGCTCCTTCCCCAAAACCTCCTTCTAGGAGATGGAGATTACAAAGCCTATCACGTGCTACCTGCTGTTGCTCACACATACTGTCACGATGCAAAACCCACTGCTTGCACAGACTCACCAAGACCACAGGGTTCATCAACCACCTCAGAACAAAAGCTCCCCTTGGACATAGCATATTATCCCACAAAAGCAAGATAACCAGCCTGGCAGCTGCTCTTGGGAATCCAATCTATCAGTCACCATCTTAATACACCAACAGCATCACCAGAGCTACTCAAACCAGGCAGCTTCTTTACTTTCCCATTACAGCCTCACTACTGAGACTTCTCCAGGTCAGAGGCCATCAGGAGTAAATCAGAACAACGCTGTCTGGGTCAGGCTACAAACACAGGAAAGAGAAAGCACTTGGACCTCTTGAAGATCCCTTTGAAAAAACACCAGACCACCTGAGGTAACCAGGCACTTAACTACAGGAAGCTACTCATAAACATCAGGAAACACTTTTTCACTGTGCAAGTAACTCAGCATGGACACACGTTGCTCAGGGAGTCTCCATCCTTAGAGATGCTCAAAAGTCATCTGCACATGGTCCTGGGCAACTGGTTTTCGATGGCCTTGCCTGAGCAAGGGGTTGGACCAGATAACCTTGAGACATCCCTTCCAGCAACTACCACACTGTGATTCTGGAATGTGGCTTGGTCCCACAAGTACATCACAATTAGACAAGCCCAGAGATGATGGAGATAAGGATTTAGATGGTTTAAATTAATTCCTACTCCTGTAAGCCAGGAGATGCTGTGAAGGGCAGAGTTTAGGGTATGAGCACATAAGCAGAAACAGGAGGGAAGCCAAGGAGCCTGCTTCTGGAGAGTGGACACCTTCCCTGCTACCATGTGAGAGGGGCAGATCTTGTCCCTGCCACTCAGCCTCAGGGGTGCCTGGTGGTGCCAGGGCTCCAAGCCAAGCACCCAGGGCCACCATCTCCTGTGCTTCCAGGACCACCACCTCCGGGGCCGCCCGGGCTTTACCTCTTCCACGAGGGCAGCGAAGTGCCGCAGGGCATCGGCAGGCAGGTCCCCGCAGAGCAGCTCCCCGGGGCCGGGGTCCCGGAGGAAGTACAGGGCCTAGTGCCGGGCGGCGTCGGGCAGCGGGGGCGGCGCCAGCGCCAGCTCCCCAGTGGGGCCGCGCCAGACCAGCAGCGCCGGCCCCGCAGCACCCCGCAGGAAGTCCCGCAGCGCCGGCTCCGCCGCGCCCCCCTCCCCGCGCTCCGCCGGCAGCCCCAGGGCCCCCGCCGCGCACCGGAGCAGCCGCCCGGACACTGGACC
>JAAGNO010016337.1:7991-19416 GCA_033439905.1 Ceryle rudis | reverse complement strand
CAAAGGTCTCTCTCTTTTTGCCATCTTGGCTCACTTTGCCAGCTTTGCGCATCTTGGCTCGGGTCCTCTTTCAATTTCTTCCTTGGAGCATCCGAGGAGGACTCTGTCCATTCTACCTTCGATCCCAATCTGTATGTTCTTGAATCCAGTACCGGAATCCAGCTCCTGAAGACAGCTCCTGTCTGTTGCTGGGCCCAGTCTAGGATTTCCGTGGTGCCTGTTCCACAGCATCAGTTGTGACGGTGACATAATTACCATTGGTGAGGTTGGGTTCAATACTGTTTTTGTAGATGTTTGTATATATTCATTTTCATTATTATTATTTTCATTTTCATTGAAGTTGTTCTAGTTTCCTTTTCTAATTGCTAGGTCTCTCTCCTTTATTCCTTTTCTCTCCCCAGTTGGGGAAGGAGGGTGGTTAACAGAGAACGTCTGTTATAGGTCTGAGGGGCTGCCCTGACCCTAAACTGTGACAGCTGCTCAAGCTGAAGCTCATGCTCAACATAGCTATCAACTGTGGCATTCAAAATCACAAGAATGAGAAGTGATTCAGATTCAGAGGAAGAAAAAATCAGTGGTCAGATGCCTTGCCTTCCTCAGTTGCCTAACTTAAGGATTTCCTTTTTCTGATTCAGCTAAATGCAATCACAGTCCAGGGAGCTAGCAATTTTAGATAGCAGGTTGTAAGAATTAAACATCACTGGAGTGGTGTGCTAAACTGGTCTTTGTTGCCCTAATAGGGGAATTGTATACAAGCTCTCATGACTGCATCTCTATCTATAGAGCTGACACGGTTTTCTGGGTTTTCTCTTGGATTGTTTCTTTGACTTAGACAAACTCTAGTTTGACGTTGTCAGGATTATTAGATTGCAAATATTGGTTTGGAATGTACTAAAACACCCTGAAGTATTGTTCCCCAGTAGCACCCAGTAGGTGTTCTTTTCATTAAAACCATGAGACAATATTCGTGTGACCAGTGAAAAAATTAACAGATTATGTGGAAACAGACGTTCAAAAGTACTAACTTGTATCACTTTAAAATAAGCATTTAAAACAGAATGTGAATGAATCATGTCTTAAAGGCACCTGTTTATCTCAACTGAGTATGAAAGGGAAGATGGATGTATCCATCTCCATGGGAGCTGACTCTCACTTGGAAGTGGTAGCGTTTCTAACATTCCTCTTTTTAAAAGAACATTGACGTGAAAGGACTGAATTTTGAGAGTATCATTCAGAGAGGGGCATTTAATATTCCCGGGTGCATCTTCTACCTTGAGGTATCCTTTGAGAGTGTCTTTGGAGAGAGAAAGGGAGGGAAGATGCCAAGGGGGACAGAACATGCTCTTATAATATTCATAAGACATGAGGCACAAACTTATTAGCATAATCATTTTAGCATGCTTGCTTTGTGCTCTAAATGTTAAATTGCTCAGAAGTGTTGCATACTAGAAAGTAACAGCTAGAAAAGAGAAGTGTAATTTCTTTTTCATATGATATTCTACTTTTCTTCAGAGAGAAATAGACATTTTGCCACCTGCGCTTTTGGTAAAGTGCAAAGCAGCAGCTTGCTTTATTTACTTGCTATGTAATTTGTACCACTAGTGATCTCAGGCCAGTTCTGGGAAGGGGTTTTGTTGAAGGGAATTGTGTTCATTCTAATATCTGATTACTCTGGATGTGTCTGAAGTACCTTAACAAAAGAAATGCTGGCGAGATCCCACTGCTTTTGCTCGGGCTGAGCTGATCTTTATTCCTTGGACAGTGACGTTGAAATTAGTGTGTCTGCTTGGAAAGTAAAAGGCTTTTTAGCATGAGTCACAGCATCACAATTCAGACTGAAGATCAGGTTTATTACATTGATTAATTGTCTTCATAAACATTAGATTAAACCTGCACACTTTTATCTGTATAAGGGCAAATAACAGTTGCCTCACAATAGAAGAACTTTGCGGATGCAACAGTGATTCAGCCTAATGGTAATGCTGAAGCCAAGTCTCAAATTTCCATATTCAGCTCCTTTAAGAAGGAAAGGTTATTTTGGTTGTCTGTCCTACTTGCATATGAGCAACAATGTACCAGCTCTACCAGCATTACAAAAGATAGAGGTGTAGGATTTCAGAGGTAGGAATAAAAATTGGAAAGAAAAATGCATTTAGAAGAGCAAGGGATATAAAAATCTTAGTAGTATTAGACCCTCATGTTTCTGCCAAAATCAATTGCTGCCACAGAGGTTTTCCTACCACTGAGATAATGGAGCCTACTGCAATAGCCAACTTTTGACACTAATTTGCATTTCATTGCTGTTATACGTTGCTGGGCTGTTCCATTTGCCAAGATTTCACTTGCTATGAAACCAAAACACCGACTTCCTGTGCCAATTACTTCTCCATCTCTTGCACAACATGGCAGTAAGGGACTGCTAAAGTCAAGTCACCATTATTTTATGAGTAGGTGAATTCCCAGGCATTTGGCATGGAAAGGATTTCGCGTAGGTTACATATCCTAGGTATGAATCAAGTAATCAAGATGGTGTGCTAGCACAGTTTACATTTTTATTCTGGAAAAAGCCTTTTCTTGGCCAGGAAAATCCGCCGGTGTATAATGAATGGTTTACAACATGCTAAGCATTTCAGGGGGAACGTAGAAATTAGGCTGTGAAACAGTAGTCTCCAGGTAGAGAATAATTTCAGAGTCTGTAATTAAACCCCAAGGAAGACTTTTGATGACTGCTCACCATATTTTCATTAATCTGGACATTAATATTGTTACATATAGTTAGGGTTTAATTAAAGGACCAAGCACTCTATAGATTGTGTGTTAGCCTAGCTGGTTTCCTCATCAGATTAAAAAGTGGATCTCTGCGTGCAGTGGTGGTACTGCCACTTATCTGTGATAAAGGATAAGGATCTGTCCCATTATATTCCAATTTGTTCATATCCTGTGTCTTCAAGGCAAAGGTTCTGTGTGGGACTACAGGACGGGTACTTTATTAAAGGTCGTAGCATTGATTTGTTTAAAAAGGCTTTGGCATTGAACTGAGATAGCATCTGAAAAGTGCAATTTCATTGGGCAGATATACTGGCAGGAAATCAAATAAAGCGTGTCAGTATATTTCATAAACCCACCGAAGCAAGATTTCTGTGCTGGTGATTCACTTTAGCCTGGATGTACAGAGAATATAGCTATGCAATTTATAATTATGGAACTACATTTATAAACAAACTGATCTTGTAGACTCTAACAGATGAATTAAGAAGAAATGTTAGTGAGAAAGAGCATAAATTTGTTTTACAACTTAATAAGAAATGAGTGCTTTGAGGAACTCTCTTCAGCTCTCTTTGATCTGCTGCCAGAAGGAAATCCTCTCTTCCTTGCTCTGGATCCCCTGTGTGTAAGACCCTCTCCATGCTACTGCAGTTGTAATAGTGCCACTGCACATGGTGGGCAGCCCAGGGTGGCCTCACTGTTTGGATTCATTTCCATGGCATGGGTAGTGCACTTTGCTCTCCTTACAGAGCTCTTTCCTGGGTATGGCAAGAAGCACTGATCAGCTGCTTCTATATAGGCATGAGCTTATACCTACACAGACAGACAGTCCTGAGCTGCTAGCCCTAGTCTTCTCCATCTCATGATGCAAGAAAAAACCAGATCAGGAGGCAGGTTTTCTAGATGAGGAAAAAGAGAAGTTAGTTAGTTGGTCCTCAAAAGAACTGAATTATCATCTTGTTCTTGAAGCCCCTCATGATGTGTAAAGCAAAGTAGATTATCTGAACTGTTATTTCTCTTGCCAGCAGTAGGAATGACTGAACATTAGAAATTGAGTCATTTTCATATAATCTACCCAAAGGAGACAAAACAATTTGTAATCAAAGATGGTAATTCAGAATTTGTTGCATGCTCAGATCCATGTTTCCACTAGTCTGGTGTTTTGTCTGCAGCTTTTACCATTAGTAGACGTTTCACGGGAAGAAACAGTAGTTATCCTCCAGGAAAAGAGGTTAATATGGAACAGAGACATATAGAAAAACTTGTGCTGGTTTTGTTCATATTGCGTCCAAAAGGGCAGTAGTCCTACTAGCATCCATGCCTTGCCCTGAAACTTTTACCAGAAACTTCTGTATGCAGAATGTAAACTGGATCCTTTCCTGTTCAGATTAGCCCCAAACCAATCTCTTTTCACAGTCTACCTTTCACTCTGCCTTTTCCAGCCTCACCAAGCAAACGTAAGGTTTTGCATAGTGTGAGAAGACTAAATCAAATGAGACCAGGAGGTTCACCAGTCACCTAACTAAAACCCATCGGAATCATCTGAGTAGCACAACAGGAAGAAGTTTTAATTAGCCTCCTAATAGTGTCCCTGTTACTTTCAAGCACAATTGGGAATGTATCTCAATATATCTGTTGATCCTGTGTTATGTATAAAGTGCTATCTAAAAGCATGGATAACTGTATGTGTACCATTGTAAACATTTAATAGTTTTCAGATAGAAGAATAACCACTTTTGACTGTATTTTTATAAGTCAATTGAAAAAAATAATCTAAAATGTAAAAAGGAATATATATACAAAATGAGAATAATTAATAAGAGGAACCAATATTTTATTTCTTGGGAACTAAGGCTCCTGTGATGGTACTGCCTGGGGTGTCTGTGTATGGACCTCCCTGTCCTCTGTTGATAACTTTTGAATCCATTTCTGGTTTCCCCAAACTGGGCATGTTTCAAGGGTCAATAGATTTCCTTAGAAATAGGTTGATGTATAGATGATGGAAACCTAATATGTATGTCCTGTGAATCTCTTGACAAAGAATAAAACTGCCAGGGTGAGTCCTTTTTTAGATGACAAACTTTATCTGCATAGGGCATAATAAATGTCTCTGCTTCCAAAATACCTGCTTTCATACTTTGAGTCCAATCTTAGCACAGGAAGTCCTTAAGAAAGAAATCTTCATTAATTCTGACTCTTCAAGAACATACTGTTTGCAGTTTTCTCCTTCTGGGTATACTTTCAAGGGGTAGAATAAGG
The DNA here is from genome assembly GCA_033439905.1 of Ceryle rudis. Classification (NCBI taxonomy): domain Eukaryota; kingdom Metazoa; phylum Chordata; class Aves; order Coraciiformes; family Cerylidae; genus Ceryle; species Ceryle rudis. Next base: position 14,391 of record JAAGNO010016337.1, on the reverse strand, counting down.
GTTGTTTTTCTATGAAATTCAATCTGCTTTAGCTAATTTGGTTAAATTAGCTAAATAAATGTAATTAGTAAACAAATTTACATGTCAGCTGCACTACAAAAAATAACTACGTTTGACTGTTACAAAATTCTCAGCTGTCTTTCTAATATATTTGTTAGTAAAACAAATGACTTCCAAAGAGTGTGCTGGCATTTTTTTTCCAAGAATGGATATAAACCAGATTTTACAAGGATTTCTTACCTTGTGTAAAACATAACAGTGCTATTTGTAACTTGTAACAGAGGTCTGGTTAAGCAAAAGCTGATGATTTAATGATAATTTCAGCATACTTTGGTCTTAGTTTTAGGTTTGTTGTTAAAATTCACATGTCTTTCTATTCTATCTTCTATTCTTTCCATTCTGAACAGAAGTCTTTGTAAATGTGCAAAAAATGGATGAGAAAAATAGCATCTTCATTTTTCCTCAATCAAAACCTCTAGCCAGTACCGTGCCCCAATATCACTTCTCTCCTGAAGCATCCTATTGCTTTACTTCTGTAGAAAGAATTGTGAAAATTTTAAGGCTGTTGGAATATGAAGGTAACCTTTGCATCCTCAATCCCAACCTTGCAGATTACTTTCTTCTTTCTGTGTGGCTCGGAACAATGAAGGAGGTAGTGCTCTTGGTTTTGTATGAAAAATGTATAAATACATCTTCACAAGTACAAAAAGTTGAAGTCCAGGTCTTCAGTTTTCAAAGTTTTACCTTGCTTCAGTTCCCTGCACACTTAAAAAAGGGATTACACTTGTCTTGACACTAATTTCTAAATCTGTAGATGTCAGAGACTCTGTAGACCTAAACCATTTCCCCTCACTCTGACATAAAACAAATGAGAACTAGATGTTTGACTAGTAATTCTTCAACAGTGCTAGTCAAGAACATGTGCTGCCCTTGAAGAGACATGAAGTTATCCCATATAGCTCTGGCCTGAATACAGAAAACAGTATACCCAGCTAGACTCTGGTCCCCTCTTCATACCTTTTGTGTCTGTAACTGCATCAAGGATGGCAGGATATACAGGTTTTATATGACACTTCCTAACAACAAAAAAGTTGGGAGATCAGTGTAGAGCAACATGAAACCAAAAAGGAAGTTCACAGATCTCATTACAACTTCTGTTCTTACTGTTTACCCTCCTTGGGTGTACCTGTTTGTGATACCAATATGGCAAACTACTGGAGCAGCCTATAGTAGAAACTTGTAAAAAAAAATTGCTATGTGTGGCTTGATAGGTGGGGAAAGAGAGAATGGCTTATTTTTCATTGTGAAATGCCTGTCACCATAGGTGGAGAAGGCATTCTCCTGTCAGCATTCATAAATTCAAAAAACATATTGTGTACTTGAGTCCCACATATTTTCTGCAACCATGCATTTCTGTAATAATTACACAAGCTGCCTGACATTTTCATGCAAAAGTTTCTCTCTGGCAGTCCCTAAATAGTGTTAGAATTACTCTTAATTCAAATGATCTAATTTCTCAAATTATTTTAATGACCAAAACCTCTAGGCAGGCTTCTGTACATCAGCAAGATATATATCTTTGTCTGACTGTCTTTGACAGGCTGTTTAAAGTGAAGTTGTTGTTAGGGTTACTTAAAATATTAAAATAATAATTTTGGTTTGGTTTGGGTTTTTTTTTTTCCAAGGCAAAGTAGGAATTTTGCATAGTTTCATTAAAAAACAAGCATGAAAATGACAATCCATAGGTATGAATTTAGAAAGGAGTTATATAAGCTCAGATGAGTTTACTTTAGCTACCAGTACTGGTAGAGAGAGTTTAACATTATCTGATGGAACTCTAACAGTAGAGAATTGCATTAATTTTCACAGTACTACCTCATTCCCATTTTAGATTTCTTTTTCAATCTCAAGACTGGATGGGAAGTTTTTCCATTATTTTTTACTAAACTTATGTTGAAGTAAGGTGCAGCATCCTGTTCAAGTCAAAAAAGTCCTTAGTTTGTATCCAGGAAAGCAAAAAGAAACAGCTTATCTTCTGTGCTGGCATCATAACTGCCTTTTTGATATTACATTGTCACAGTCCACAGATTTCTTTATTCTGTCTCTTCAGAATATGAAAGGTTATTTCCATACCTGATCGCAAACTTTGGTGATCTGCCAACTCATGAGTCTGGCTCCTGAAAGACTATTTCAAGAAACATGCCAATACAAGGATTCACATAGTCTAATCTGGCTGTATGAGAAATGTGCATCCCTGAAGACGATTTGTGCCGTGATTTTAGCAAACTTTTGGGAACTAAATTCTCTTTTGGCTTTGGAACCTCTGTTGGACTTTGTTGGAACTTCAGCTTGTGTGATCTGTGGAAGGATTTTGGAGCGGTAAGAGAAACTTTTGCCAGAGTACAGTGGTAAAAAGTCTGTACGGAGATTTTGTTGAAGTCTGTAAGACTGTTAATTAAACAGGTCAGTTAGCTTCCTCCCAAGACCTCATTCTTAAATTTGATACAAGCAAGTCATGGTTGGTTGTGTGGACAGCATTGTGTTCCCCAGCTTGGAATTGCAATTATCAGGGAGGATGTTTTAGTAAGAAATCCGTGATGAGTAAAAGTGTTTGTGTTTTTGTCAGCTTTGCTCACTGCGGGAGCCTGACCTTCTTTTTGCAGCAGCGTTATTTTTCTCTCTCTGCTCCAAACTTCTTTTCATTGAAATCAATACCAAATGTTGACTCTGTTTGAATGGCACCATTGGCCCAAAGTAAGGCCGAAGTTATACCAGAAATTATATTTCTTACAACTTCAAAATTGATAGTAATTAAGCAGTTGTTACATTTAATTTGCAATTTATGGGCCAGGTGTTCATTCCTATTTAATCAGCAGTATGTAATATTATTAATGACTGAGACCTGAAACAGCACTCAGAAATTAATCTTCAAAATATTTTTCATTTAAAATCAGTTTAATTAAGTGCATACATTAAATCATATGGAAATAAATAGAACAATAATTTCTGCCAGAAAATGGTCAGTATTTCAGATATTTTATGTCTCACAGTTTTTATTCCATTTCACAAATTCAGAGTCAGAAGTTCAGCAGCCAGTGGTATTGTACCTCTCTTATGAATGCTGCTGTGCAATGTTCAAAATCCAAACAGATCTGCTTGATAAACCTGACACTAAAAATGAAGTTGCCAAATGATCTTGCCCAAAAGTGTTACTGCTATAATCAAAATGTCCTGTGAGCTATTTATTTATCTATAGATGTCTGTGTGAACGTCTATCCTGGCACAAGAAATCCCAGTGAGACCCCATTATATGCAGTACTGACAGTATCGCTTATCTTGCAGTGGTTGATAACTCCTGTTCAAACAGAAAGATATGGACTTGCTGCCTGACAGATCACAGTCCCATTCTTCAAAAAAATGAGTCTTACCAAATAAGCATTTTTTGCAAAGAGCTGTTACTGAAACTATTTGAAAAGGTACTTGGTGTTTAATAAAGGCATAGCACTGGGGAGTTCTGCTAAGGAGCTCTGCATTGCAGAATCCAGTGCAGCTCCAAAATAATATTAGCACTTCATTGCCTCTCCTTTGAAAATAAAAGCTGAAATGAAAATGCAGTCTAGTGAGAGTTGAAATTATAATATATGTGTATATATCATAGATTTTCAACACATCTGAACAGGAGTTTCCTAGAAAAAAATGCAAGGTCCCTTAATTAGCAAATGTGTTTTACGTGCAGGTAACTCCTTAACTATCTCATCAGAGCCGAGAAATTTGATGGCTTTCTGATCAATAGCTATAGAAATAAATTAAAATAAGGTCTACCTTGTAGAAAGATACAAGAAGCAGACCCTTTAAGTGACTATATTCACAAAAGAAAAGACTAATTAAATATACATCTTAAAGTAGGTAAGGTTAATAGACATTAGCATCTACTACTAAGCTGTTTCTAATTTACTGTGTTTAATAATTGCTGATAGGAAAATAACACCTTTAGAATTAATTATTTATCAGGAAATACTACAAAAGTTGAGTCTTCTAACTATAGGCGCTTCAAGACTACAGGATTTAGAAAGTAGTCCACAGCAGACAAGTGTCACAGTGGACAATCTGTCCTGTTCCTTGCAATTATTACCAAATACCAACCTCCAAAACCCAGTACTATTAGAATAAGCTATATTAATATAAGAAGTGTATTGTCTTAAGGTCTTTATGCTGCTTTTAATGACAAAGGTAATATTTGTAGTTCATTCCAGATACAGATTTTTTTCCCATTTGTCTTCTACTTTTCCTGGCAAAATTCATCAAAGTAGGTCCAGGGTTTTGCTGCTAATAATCAAAGACTGAGTTAATTATCCAATCAAGAGTGTCAAAGGTTTTGAGCCAACATCTGATTTCCACTGTGTGAAGTAATGGCAGAGAAAAGGCAGGGTTTGAGGTCTGTCCATTAGCTAGTGACACTGGCAGTGCTGTAACAAAAGATGGTTTTACTGGACATAGATCACAAGAAAGAAATGGTATGAAACCTTATTATGCTAGTCAGAAAATTAGTTCATTCTTTGATTTTGGTTCATAATTTTAACTCATATGTCAAGTAATCAAAATAATCTAGTACAATTACTCAATATAAATGAATGGCTGGGCAAGAGTTCTACTTCAAAATTCAAAAGAGCTACTTCTGTTGCATCATAGAAGCAACATGATTTTTTGGATACTGTCCCATTGTTATGTGCATGGTAACATAAATCGATGAAGTAATGACTGTCATAGTTGAAACACTCCAAAACAGCAAAATCTATACATTTTCCCAGCTGTCTTTGAGCACTGCCCCCGTATGATGACACTGGGGTGGAAGTGGAATTTCAGGCATTCAAGATGGGCCAGGAACCACCAAAAAGATTGTTATTTTATACCAGATGTGATAAATTAAAAAATACACAAAGGTATTCAGCAGCATGTACCAGTCCCATACCCAGCAACCCTTCTGTCTTTTTTGCAATGTGTAAAATGCATGTTGGTGATGTCAATACAGTGGCTGTCGGAAAGCAGCCTGCTGAGAGGGGCATTTCTGAAGGAGGTGTACTATAGACTGCCCAAGAAGGATGCGTGGACTTGGTTGTTCCTTGCATAGGAGCTCTTAGAACTGTACAATGTGAATGCATTTAATCCTCTTTATAATAGTTCTTTAGAACTCACTTTCTAAAGTAGGGGCTTGGGAGTTGTTCATTTGCTTGGGATTTTTTTTTTTTTTTTTGCTGTTGGTGCTGTTGCTATTTCTTTTTAACTGTTTTCAAAAGGATTGTGGGATTCCTCATTCATTGCAGCTGAACCTGGATTATTGACTCCATACATTAAGAGGGGAAGTAAAGTTGAATGATTTAAGCAGGATGTGATCACTGGAGTAGAAGTGTTTAACTAGATCTCAATTAGCCTAGCCTAACTCTAGAGCAAAGGGCTGGGGATTTTGCAGGTATGATACAGCCAGCTTGATATGTTGTAAACTTTTGAGATAAATTCCACATGGATGCTTTACTGAATCAGTATGGAAAGCAATGAGCACAATATTCACTGACAGTAAACTAATGTTGCACCAGATTTTCCAATCACATTCTCCGGAGCTCTGTGTTGTCAGTATAGGACTATGTTATGAATGTATTTAAAGAAGGTGGGAATAGCATCTGCTGGAAAAAAAGTGCATCCGGAAAAAGAGACAAAGGATAGTGGGAAAGTGCTAAACATAGGGAAGGGAACTGTGACTTCAAAATCTGGAAGAAGACATTTTAGGACCCACAGCCAGGGAAAAGCAACTTCAGCTATTTGCATCTTTGCTGTGAGCTGTACTTTTAAATAGGAATCAAGATGTTTTTCCACAGCTGAAATACCAGCTTATTCTACAAGACTGAAGCAAGGCTGCTTTTGTAGAACCCTCCATTCCTTCCATCTGAAACAAGACTACTGTCACAGTTTAGGGTCAGAGCAACCTGCTAGACCTATAACAGATGCTCTCTGTTAACCCCCCTCCCTCCACAAAGGGGAAGAGAAAGGGAATAAGGGAGAGACTTAGCCATTAGAAAAGGGAACTAGAACAGCTTGAATGAAAATAATAATAATAATAATAATGGAATATATATACAAATAAATACAAAAACTGTTTTGAACCCAGTCCCCTCAATGGCAATTATATCACCATCACCACTGATGCTGTGGAACAGGCACCGGGAAAGTCCCAGACTGGGCCCAGCAGCAGATGGGAAATGTGTGCAGGAGCTGGATTCTGGTGCTGGATTCAGGAAGACACAGATCAGTATTGAAGGCAGAATGGACAGAGTCCTCCTTGGATGCTGGCTATTGAAGAAATGAGGAAGAAGCCTGAAGAGCCGAGCTGAGCTCAGCTTGACCCTCA
>JAAGNO010016335.1:17635-40883 GCA_033439905.1 Ceryle rudis | reverse complement strand
ATTTTTACTTAAAAATATTTATATATGCACTTTTAACTTGAGTCATAAAGATGGTTTTAGTGAAACTTTTGAATGTTGTTCATCAAATTGGAAAGGTGTATGTATGTTTAAATTACTGCTTTTAATGCTTAAAACAAGGCTAATCTGGGATCTTGAGATACTAGTACAGTACATTAGTATTTATTACTATTATCATCAGTATTTATTTCAGTTAACATTTGAAACATTTCAACCAACAAATTGAAAAATTAGAAGTTAGGCAGACTTGTAAATAAAAGAAGTCTTTTCAAAGAGTTGACCATAGAGTTTAAAACTGAAAGAAATTTTCCTAGCTTTCTAAAGTAAAAAAAAAACAAAACAACCCAAACCAAAACCAAATCAACTTCATTGAACCATGGAAAAAATTTTGGTAAAAAAATTCTACTTTATCTAACAAAGCTCTTGTTTTCACTAAAAGCCATTGAAACTTTGTCATTTTGGAATCTGAATTTTGCCCTGCACAAATCTGAACCAGACACTACCCAAAATTTCAGATGATAATTCTAAAAAACTTTTGAAAAACACAGTCTAGAGATTGTAGTTCCTCCTGAATGATGAATGAGATGAAAACAGAGCTTTACTGCTAGGTGTAAAATATTGCAAACCATAGGTGGACATCTTTTTCTCATACTTCATTCATTTTGGTCTAAGAATATGCACTCAATTACTATGGATCAACAGATGAATACTGCCCTGTTTTTTTCTTCACAAGCATAGTTTTAAGTGGCTAAACCCACAGTTTAAAGAATCTTTTTAATATGTATTATGCTGTGGAAAAGAACAGCTTTACAAATATTAACAACTTTTTTGTCAACTTTGGTTTTATGTTAAAATAATTTTCCTTTATTAAAGGCTGTTCCTGTGTTAAATGTTCATTTCCAAACTCTGATTTTATCCATGCAAATTTAGTCACAAACCCAGTATTTCCATAATGAGAAATGTGCTACTTTATTCTAGTTAAAACCTAGTTGTTTTTTAAAGTCTGAAGATATATTGAAAATATTATCTTTCCAATCACCATTCTAGAGAATGCTAACAAAAAGGGTCAAACAGATAAATAGTCAAGAATACTTTTAAAGAGGTGTCTGAGCATAAAGGGATATGTATCTTTAACCATTTTGTTCTGTATTTCTTCCATTTTACTAACGCTGAGAAAAATTAGGTCACATAGTACTTGAGAATATGCTTATTACTGTAATGTGCAGTGCAATTTATCATCCTTGCTAATGTCTTTTTGCAGAGACAAAGTAACAGAATATCAGCAGAATTTGGTTACAAATCATCTTTTTTGGTGCTGATTTGTGTCCTGTTCAAGAAAAGCATTTGTTGACTCTTGCTAACACATACAAAAAATATGAATTTCCTTTTTATCTCTATCTTATTCTGTGTAATTGAAGGTTTAGGACAACTATAAGAGATGTAAAAATAAGCAATATTTTAAAGTATATTTTACATGTCTTATTTTCTCTCTTCAATTAACATCAATATTTTGTTAAATGAAAATGAGAACAAGGGAAAATAAAAGGGGTGTTTTTATCTGTCTAACACGCTAAACAGATTTCTCACACTCATAAAGACTTCTGATACCTCAAATTAGAAATTGTGGAGCTGAGCCTGAGCCAGGTGCTCTGGTGGATGTTAAGTGCTCTAATTACAGTTCATTATTTCTTCACCACAATCAGCAAATCAAGATCCTCTTTTCTGTACTTTGACATCACTTTGCCACCCTTAAAAGGCAAAGATTCCTTCCAGATGGGTAATAAGTTTCATCTGGTCCTACAATTAGTAAAATGTGAGTAGATCCATGAAATATACTTACTAGTAATAGAACTAAACCTTATTTAGACTTAGAAGGACATTATATAAAAATAACCTCTTCAGTTTACAAGCCCTACTCAATAAGAATTGGGATTTAACATAAGGATTTAATATTCCAATTTGCCTCTATAAGCTGATATTAAGTATATCTGACACACTTCATTGTATTTTCCATTATTTCTGTTTCTTACTTTAGACATTCATGTTTTAAATACAGTACCAATAAAGTTTTTAAAGCTTGTCAAGCAAATAATGGAAGAATTGAGTATAATTTATTGATTCTATAAATTTCAAAGTGTACAAGGGTTGTAATACTTAATTCATACCTTGATAATATTTAATAGCTATTGTTAAATGTCCTCAATTTTTTTATTTTGAACTGAGATTTTTAAACACTACTTCCTTTAGACTTTCCTCTGATATCTTCAGTTTTTCTAATGAGCATTGTTGCACACTACAGTCATGAATGACATTTCTAAAGATAAGCATAGATGCTGATACTCAATACACCAAGACATAAACTAGTAAAAATCCTATTTTATAGTTGAAAAACTGAAATCTTTCAATTGAATTCTAAAGAGAAAAAAGTGCCCTTGATCAAAACCACTCGTCAGTTTGAAAATGTTTTCAATACCTTGAATCTTCTGGAAATAAAATGTTCATGTCTAAATTGTACAGCTGAAATAATACTTTTCAAAAACATTCTCCCTTTGTCTGGCTGTTAAATATTGGAGAATGTACATTATGCAAATTACTATCTACTGTTTTAAAGAAAATAATTCTAAGGAAAAGAAGCAGTCACTCTTTTTGTAGTTCATTCAAGAACCCTCCATATTTCTCTCACTGCGAAAAGGCAGATCATTCATGACAGTGGGAAGAATTGTGGCTAAGAAAGTTTCTGACAGACTAACAGAAATAAGGCATCCTTGTGTAGGAAGCAGCTCTTAGCAGATAATAACATTATTAAGAATTTGTATTCTTGACAAAGATGAAAAAAACCCAGACAAAACAAATGGAAATTATCTGAACAAAAGCACTAAACATGTAGTCCAATTTTCTAGGCCTGGAAATCTTCAATAAAAGATGGTATATTTGGGTGTACAATTTTTTTCAAGCCCACAGTTTTGTCCTTTTTTGTTTGTTTGTTTTAAACTTAATTTATATGTGATTTTGTCCTAAGCAGTAGTGGTTGAAGCTTCCTCTTTATTTGTTCTTTCAAGCAAATTATTAGTTCCTGCACAATGAAGACAGATGGGATATGATTACTGACTGGAAATAGCAATCATAATCTGATGTTACCTAATGTTCTCAGAGGTTGTTAGGACCTGTGGAGATGAACTGCAAAATAAGAAAGGATTTTGTTAGTCACCTTCTACAGCATCTGATCCACTGCTTAGTGCCTTTCCTGGCTTCCCAACCACTGGATTAGTTGTGGGAGGTACATAAACCCAGTCTGTCACAAGTCTTGAAGACCTACAAGTAAGAGATCTAGAAAAACTTTTTTAAATTAACACTGTATTACTGTCTTGAAAATGAGTATTACTTTAAAAATGTTTCACAGATAGAAAGTTATCTTTTATATAGTACCTATGGACATTGAAAATCCCAAAGCTTTTCTAGGAGAATAGAGTTTTACAGACTACTTGCTGGATTCTTTCATTCATTTCTGCAAACATTTATACAAGCAAAATTTGTTTGCAAAAATGTTTGCAGAAGAAAGAGTTGTGACTAAATATTTGCACAAATGTTCACTTGAGTATTTATCTTGATGACCCTCATGGATTTCAGTCTGCCACATCATCAGGGAAAAGGAATTTAGCAGTTTAACTCCTATCTGTTCTCTGTATTTCACAAATTTGGAAACTGCCCAGAAATACATAATTTATCTAACCAATTTAACTTCAATATCAATAGAGATATGTTACGAATGTAACATATATGAATAGGAACACAAAAGTCTGGTGTGTTTTTTTTTTTTCCAAAAAATCTTGCCTCAAAAAAAGAGAGATAGTGAATGGAATTTATTCCAAAACTGAAATTTATTCAATATTGTTCGTATTAGCTTGACATACTTCACCCAACAGCTCAGAGACGTATGAAAATATGAATAAAACCTTTCTCACTATCCTTCACTTCCAAACATCTCTCAGCTCCTCTTTTATATAAATATATTTATTCACACACATATGGGTATAATATACACACATAACCAGTCTCACATTGACTTAATTTCTTGTTAAGTTTTAAACTAGCTATTCTAATTTTGCAGAGACAGTTTCACTGAGAGAAAAAGACACACCTGTCAGTCTTGGACTATGAAGCACATGATAGCTACATCTGTCAATGAAATTGGTTTATTATAAATGTTCAAAAATTAAGCCAGCTTACTTAGAGATATACAGTGAAAATTAATAAAAGGCCTGATCTGTGTGTGCCTTCTGGAATATTACTACTGTAATTACTAACTAAAAGTGGAAAAATATTCATAATACAGCCTCAAAGGTAGGCCAGGAGCTATAGTAATATAAAATCACAGAAGACAGCTAAGAATTTGGAAAGTTCAGGATATAAGTATCTGTATAATTCAGATGGGAAAATACTAATGATTTTGGAAGATTTTTTTTTTTTTTAAAAAAAGATCAAATTTTGCTCTGCCTGTTCTTTAATTGTGTTTCTGTTTGAATAGTTTTACTTACTTTTATTGACATAGTAAACATAGTAAAAAATGTGAATTAAAACAAGAAGATAGGCAGCACAAGTACTGCTCTAAATAGCAGTCTATTATCTGAGAATAAAAATACACGTGTATGTTTTTAAATTCTTCATCTGTTTCCAAGATTTAAAAAAAAATTGCTTACTGAGTGAAGAGATGAACATACATCAGTATCAGTGAGTGTTTGGGCTTCATTTTTGCCAGTATCTCTTCAGATGAGGAAGTTCCATAAAATCATTTGTTTTTCATGCTGAGCTGTTTAAGTATTTTTGCTTGCAGAAAGTCAGGTAAATCAGTTAGGACTTTTTAGTAAACTTTATTTAATGACAGAATCTGGATAAGTAACAACAGGAACACTGATTAACAAGCATACCAGGAAACATACTTAAAAAGGATTTCCTGTAATACAAACATTATAAAACACTAATTAGGAACTGGTACATTTAAGTGAGAATAATTTTCTAGTCACAAGCAGCAAACCAAAGAATGTAGTTATTTTTGACATACATAACTACTAAAGAATAATCAGGTCTGGATCTAAATGTGAATACTATATGCTAGTGAAGATATTACTTCTGAATAACCAGAATACCAAGAATAGTTTAACTTATGAATATTGACAAACAAAACTTTCATTAAGATTGTAGTGTTGGTTTGGGATTTTTGGATTTGGGTTTACTTTTTTGGGGGGAGTGTGGTTTGGCCTAGATTAATAGCCTAGCTTGCCGTGAGACAGAATGGCGTAACTATTGTTTTTTAATTGAGTCTTTCTTTTAAAGATATTCACATTTAGAAACAAAATCATTGAACTACAGAATCACTTGGGTTGGAAGGGACCTTTAAAGGTCATCTAGTCCAATCTCCACTGCAGTGAGCAGCAACATCTTTAACTAGATCAGGTTGCTCAGAGCCTAGTCCGACCTGGCCTTGAATGTTTCCAGGGTGGAGCTTCTATCATCTGTCTGGGCAACCTGTTCCACTATTTCACAACCCTCATCATAAAAAAAAAAATCTTCCTTAAATGTAGTCTGAACGTAGCCTCTTTTGTTTAAAACCATTACCCCTTGTCCTATTGCAACAGGCTCTGATAAAAAGACTGTCTCCACCTTTCTGATACGCCCCCTTTAAGTAATGGAAGGCTGCAATAAGGTGTCCCCAGAGTCTTCCCCAGTCTTAACAACTCAATAACTCAGTATTTTTCATACATTTCATAGAGGTAGATTGAGCATTTGTATAATTAATGACATTGTAAATGATACTTCTTCTCAAGAAATGTGTTGACTCAGTGTTGTAAAAACAAAGCAGGGAGGGGAAAAAAAGAAAAAGGAAATCCTAATTGAGTATATTTTTGTGAAAATTAAAAAACACATTAAGATAACAGTCTAATGAAACCAGATAATCAGTTTGTTATAATTGAAAAGTCACCCTATTTTTCCTGTTAGAAATATAGTTTTGAAAGATAACAGGAGCTTTTCTTATCTGTTAAAAGAATGCTTTCCTAATATTACTTCACAGGTTTCTTTTTTGATAAGTTTGCATCCTGTAAAAGAAAATTCTAAGAAATTGTTGTTTAACACAAGAGTCCCAATCACACATTTTAAGAGTGTATTTCTAAGGACTATATTTTATTGCGTTTGCCCCATATTTACTTTCCCTTTGTCTCCCTTTGGGCAGCTTACTGTGTTTGTGCCTGTTGTTGAAGTAAATAACAATATTCTTTATGTTTTAGGACAAAGGTCCATTTGAGAATAGATTACGTGAGAGGCAGATTCACAGCAACAGTGGATTAAAAAGACCTAGGGCAATAGGGATCAATAAAATAATATATATTTTAAAGAATCGTTAATAAGCTAAACTTTTTCATTCTTAGGATTTCATTGTTTCATTTCATTATATAACCATTGTTAAATAGAAATAATTAGTTTGAAAATACTGACAGTTCATTTAGGACTCACTTTTGATGGATGTTATGATTTAACGAGGTAGGCATCTATTAAATCTCAGTCTTACAAACCAGTTTAAAAGAAGAAGCGTGCCATGAAAATTTTCCTCAGAGCAGCAAAGTACACACATAGCTATAGAAACAGCAAAGATGGCATTTGAACTGCCCTTTCTCTGGTTTAATCAATATTTGTTTAGGAAATTAAATAGCTCTTAACAATGAGAGGTGAGCCTACTAATTCTTAGCCTAGTAGCTTCTTAGTCCCGAGTTATCTACTGTGTACGTATTAGACAATGAATAACTATGCTGTATTCTCACACTGTATGTATATTTTCGAATTGCTTCATCTAAGTGACTCAGAGTGGCAAGAAGGGTTAGTGAACACAGGAGTAGAGGGGGACCTGAGGTAGTGCTGGCTGCAAGGAGGAGAAAATTTTGTCTGTTCTTCTAATGCAACTGAGTCTGGAGCAGCAGCTTTAAAAGGGTAATTAGCATTTGGCCTAAGCCAAGCTTTCATGCTCCAGCTTATTTTCTCTAATGTAAAATCATGATATAAAAGATATTCATTACTGTAAATTCTTAAGTATGAAAATCTCAGTACTGCTAATAGTGTTCTTTCCCTTCCAAAGAGACTATATAAAAAAAAAATGTAGTGAGAGTTTCAAGAAGAAAGAGGAAGAATAATTAAGAAAGGGAAAAGAAGAAAGGGATGAAAGGGAAATGAGATGAGCAGTAGATGAAAAGGGGGAATAGCAAAAGACTTAGACAATAAGAGAATAGCATATATTTCAAGAAAAAAAAAACAATGTTGAAAATGAGTGTTTTTACATTTTTGGTTCTTGGCTGATATATAATTCTTTTATTCACTGCAGGCTATTAAATCACATTATCTGCATATTTTCCAGTACAGAAGGTTATTAATGCATAAATAACCTAATGGCAGCTATCTGCAATTGACTGAGCCTTACAAATTCTGACAAATTACTCTTGATAGTAATCATAGTAATAAGTGAGTGCTCTAAAAATATTATCTCCAGGAATTCCATGAAAATATATTTCAGACGGATGTGAAAGAATATCCTGTTTTGTTTATGGAACCCTCATCTGAAACTTCTTTCAGAACAACCTTCTTGTATTATTTATCATTCTATTGTCTCTGATCTATAATTCAAAAAGAAAACTCCTTTGATTAATATATATGCAATATATTTCCAAATCAGTGCTCAAAATTTCAGGTCCATTATTGTTATCAGACACAAAAATGTGAAGGTGAAGAATACTTATCAGGTCATTCTGTCCAAATTCCTGCCAATAAAGGACATATTCTGCCTACTTTTACTGCTGTTGTTATGAAAATAACAATGATTACAATAATTGCTGTACTTTCTTACTATACAGTTGTAACTTCTGAAATGAAAAAGTTTTAGTCTCCCTTTGTGAATTAGTCCTGTCCTGCCTGAAATATGAATAATATCACAATTTGCTCCAGGGTCAGTCTGCAATAAGGTATTTCTTTCAGTCTTCTCAGTGATTACATCCATCCATTAAATTACAAAAATTCCATAAAAATGAAGATGAGTATTCGTAAGTATACTACTGATGAGTTGAGCTCTAACATTCTAATAGGTATCATTATATTAGATTATGATATATTGTCTCATGTGTCTCATTAAGATTTCATTTCAGGTTTCTAATTATAATGGTGGTCCCTAATGCTACTAAAGGAAAGCATGGGTTATAGCTAAAAAGTTAAGTTTCTATAGGGGAAAAGGCACAGATCTGCTTATCTTGCATTGAAATTCAGTAAGAGTTAGCCACCTAACTGCTATTTATCCCTTAGAAGTATAACTGAAGTGTAAGTATTCTTTGTGATTGTAAAACTAGGGGGTGGCAGGAGGGAAGAAAAGGTTTCTTTTAATAAATAAATAAATAAAAAATCTACAGAAAAAAAACCCTACACAATTTCCCTGACAATATTATGACAGTAGGCAATGATACATTAATATAACCCATTGTCTAATTACAGAGCACACGATTTTTTGTCTTTCATTGTAATTCTAATTTCATATATATACATAAACTGCACATGTTTGGGAATATATAGTTATCTATATAGAGATAATTGTATATATGTATATATCTAAATACATAGACACATATAACTATGAAATAGTTCTATTACAAAATGTGAATGACCCTCAAATTCCTAATATGATAGCTGAAGCTCTCTTCTACACAACAATCTTGAAAAGAGAGACTTTTGTCTCTTTGATTGTATTGCTTTTAACTCACATTACTCTGGAGGGTGAGAAACTATTCTGGAGGCATTAGGGATGAGAACGCAAGATGCTAATACATGCCTGATTGATAAGAAGCTTCCCCTGAGGACTGTATCTTTCCCATTAAGACAAAGAAACCCCCAACAAAACCAAACAAACAACTAAAAACCAAAACCAAACCCCAAAACCAAACCAAAACAAAACAAACCATTAAACATGGCAAGTTGGAAGTGCTAAGGACAAAGAACAAAAATACAGGGAGGCTTAAAATCAAGGACAAATATTAACCTTGGTCTCATTTGGCAAAAAAAACCCAAAACACATAATGCAGGTGAAGACTACGGCTGTGTGAGAGCAGCACAATAGCAATGTCATGTGCCACAGTATAAGTCTGTGACAGAAACACTCTGACCTGGACAACCTAGGAAATATTATGGTTGTCTTCTCTCCTTTAATATCAAAGTCTTCTTGCACAAAAGACATAACTTAGATTTCAGCCTTAAATTTCTCTTCCTTTTCTGTCCATAGACACTCTATTACTTCTGTATGATATATGTGAGATGATTGCTATCAAGTTAGAAAATCTGGATAATTCTGCAGGAGAAAGTCTGACAGATAGTAATGCATGCTGCTGCTGGATTCAATCCTATAGGCTTGCTTTTTTTTTTTTTTTTTTTTCCAAGAGAAAAATGTAAGCCCTTTAACAAATAATTGGGAAAAATATTATTAATTTTATCTTCTGTATTTTTGAAGAGAAATGTAATGTGCTCAATATATCTTTTTTATTCTTTAATATTAAACCTTTTACAGTTACCTAAGGATTCTTTTCAAGTTGTTTCTGGTTTTCACAGGCACAGAGTTACTTTTCTTCCTAGTAGCCAGTACAGTGTTGTGTTTTGGAGGAGAATAATGTTGATAACACACTGGTTTAGTTGCTTCTGAGCAGTGCTTATACTAAGTCAAGGACTTTTCAGTTTCTCATACTGCCCTGCCAGTGAGTAGGCTGTGGGTGCACAGAAGCTGGGAGGGGACATGGCCAAGACAGCTGACTTGAACTAGCCAAAGGGATATTCCATATTCAAAGCCAGAGAGGAGTTGGCTGGGGGGAGGCAGCCTGCTGCTTGTGGGCTGACTGGTCATGTGTCAGTGGGTGGTGAACAATTCCATTGTGCATCACTTGTTTTGTTACTTGTTTTTTTTATCCTTTTATCGTTATTATTTTCCCTTCTTTTTCTGTCCTTTTAAACTATCTTTATCTCATCCCACAAGTTTCACTTTTTTTCTAGTTCTCTCCCATACTGCGGTGGGGGAGTGAGTGAACAGATGTGTGGTACTTAACCACAACACAAGCATGCTTCTAGATGAAGCAAGACAATTCCTTTTTACTTTGCATTATCTACCTTTCTTTGTCTAGAGAACAGCACAGATTCATTAGTTCTGCACAGCATGTACACTGGCTCCATTTCTACCACTACTTCACTAAGTGAAATGAAAGTGATGATAAATTAGACATATTATGCCAAAAAAAAAGCATTTCTTTCTAGAATCTGACATTCAGAATACTTTAAAAAAACCTAATGAATGATCACATAGCTTTTGCCCAGAATAAGGATGTTAGGCATATGCATACAGTATATATACTATATAGTATAATTTATAGTACACATATAGCATAACTGATGCCCCAGTGGAATTTGGTTCATTGAGAAAATAGCTGTATCATGTAAAAAAAAAAAAAATAGCATGGCTTTTCCCTTCTAAGTATGTAACCAAATATTAAAATCATTAATATCTTCAAATTTTGAAGAAAAATATTTATCATGATAGTCTACATGCCTATGAAATTATGCAAATTAGAGTCAAACTGTTCCAGGTATCAAAGTCATAAGTTTTACTGATAAGAACAATCTAATGTCTTAGGGTGATAAATGTACTAGTCTTTATTTCAATGCATTTCAAAAGATTTTTCATCATTTTATTGCTATATAATTATACAATTAAGTTTTGTGTTATATATCCTTATATGCTACAGACAGGGATGGTGGTGATATTTTAAAATTAATAACTTTAAAAGCCTCTTGAAAATTACAGGGTGTAACAGTAAACATTTATATTTTATAAACATGCATATTTTATTTCTCAGTTTGTAAATTCTTCAATGCAAAGTAGTGGATTTTCTGTTAATTTCGTTTTGTGCTGAAATTACTGAAGTTTTTTAGGAAAAGCTTTAAGAAAGGATAATTCTAGGCTGATTATGTGTATCCTGGTTATAAGTGAACTTAAATGAAAAAAAAATCATTTGGCTTAGATTTTTTTTCTTTTAAAATGACATATTGTGCCACAGTTTTTAATTATTTTGCTTCAGAGAGGCATCATGGTTTATTAAACAAATGATTGAGGATGACTCTGGAGATCTATAATCTAATCCTCCTGTTACTCCTGGATGACCTTAGGCAGTCAGCGCACCTCTACATGTCTTAATTACTAACAAAACTCAGTGACTGACAAACACTGTTGAATCAGTATCCTAGGAAAACTCTTGGCTTAGCTGCTTTGTTTTGCCTTTTCTGGGTAATATTCATGACACACAAAGATCCTTTTCTTGTTACAGTAACACTACCTGAATGAAGCCTCTTTGGGCTCTACCAGCAGAGGAAATGGGGTTGTGCTATAGTTCCCTCTTTGCACCTTGTCCTTTGGGGATCAGCCTCCAAGGAAAAGAGAAAGCACAGATTTATCCGAGGCAGAATACCTCCATGTAAAGTGAGCAGGTGCAGTAGAAGCCCTAGGACATATAAGAAAGAGATGACAGCATAAATCCCAAAGGGGTAAATACAAAAAGCAGGTGAAAGTAGTGATGTACATGAGTGGTTGTGTTAAGCTGTTTTCTGGTGTATAGCCTTCTCATGCTTTTGGGGTGGGTTGGATAGACATTCACCTTTGTGGCAGTTTAGGTACTATAGTCAGAGATCTTTTGTACTACACAGTTGTTTGGTTGGGTGGGTTTTTTTTTTGTTTTGTTTGTTTGTTTGTTTTGTTTTGTTTTGTTTTGTTTTGTTGTTTGTTTGTTTGTTTGTTTGTTTTTGGGTTTTTTTAATTGGATAGTTAGATCATGTTCAAAATCTGTCTTAAGACAAAATTGGTGTAATGTTGAAGATAGCTTGAATGGGAATTCATCTCACTGAAGGTTGAACATTTACAGCTAGCTTCATCTCAGCCTATAGTTCCCTTTTTATTCTGACATATTTTAGGTTTCTGTTTTAAGTTGTGATTAATTCTTTTTTCTCACCACAGACCTTAAAGGGAGGTGAGGGTGGCTAGTTGAATACTAGATTACTATAAATCCTGATATGCATTCCGTGTACATAGGAAGCATTTTTAACAGTGGTCCCCAAACATGGGTGCTGTGCTCTAAGCCATCGGTCTGTTTAGTTTGAGGAAGAGGAGGCTGAGGGGAGACCTCATCACTCTCTACAACTACCTGAAAGGACATTGTAGAGAGGTTGGTGCTGGTCTCTTCTCTTGGGTCATTAGTGACAGAACCAGAAGGAATGTCTTCAACCTGAAGCAAGGTAGGTTTAGACTGGACACTAGGAAAAAGTTCACAGAAAGAGTGGTGAGATATTGGAATAGGTTGCCCAGGGAGGTGGTTGAGTTGCCATTCCTGGATCTGTTTAAGCATCACTTAGATGTAGTGTTGGGGGATACGGTCTAGGGGAGAACCTGTAGAGTAGGGTTAATGGTTGGACATGATGATCCCAAGGGTCTTTTTCAACCTAAATGATTCTGTGATTCTGTGTGAATGCACTTTCAGTTTATGTCACAGTACAGAGCAAATTATTTTATTCAAGGTACATGAAAATGTAGTCCAAAATATATTATAGGCTTTTGACTCTTAAAACAGCATAGATGACAAAAGACTGTTTTAATCCAGCACTTTCTCAAACCCATTCATTCCAGTTTGAGATAAAGCCTCTCTATTCAAAAGATAAAAGTATAAATTTAGAGTAAGAAAGAGGACACATGTGCTTGCAGATACAGTAGCTGAGGTAGAAGACTGTGTAAGGCATACATGAAACTGTAATATATGTCTGAAATTGTCTGCACTGTAAAACCAAAATGAACAAAAACCACAAACCACAATTATATTCTTACCATAACATTTATTCTAACATTTACCACAAAGCTTTTCCTCACATGAAAACCCCTGCTTTTTGGTAAAGAATAAAGTACTTAAGAAGGTACCCAACACAAGTAGAAAAAAGAAAAAAAACATTTGTGAAATAAGCTTTCTGGAAGGAATTAAAATATATCTCACAATAACATTTAGCTATAGTCTTTGCTGCTTATGTGTTCTTCACATGAGTCCAAACCTGCTGGATGTTTTAAAACCAGGGTAAGAATCCACAGATTTTTATATTCCTCTTTCCTCATCTAATATATAAAACTTGTAGATCCAAACCATCATTAAGGAGGTAGATTGATAATATAATTAATTATACACAAAGCCATAGTGAAGTTAGATTAATTGAGTTCAGACACAAATTCTGTCATAAGGATGCCCATGGGAGCTGTGCTAATACATACAGCAGGAGAATTTTGTTCGTTAAAATAAAACTATTTTATCTCTGTTTATGTGGATTTAAATGTATTTTATGTGAAGTGCACTATTGCTAAATTCTTAGGAGGTATTCTTTAGATAAATTATTACTGTACTAGTTATTTCCTCCCCACCTCTCATTATTTAAAGACTATTGACTGATTGGGTTGGGTTGACCCTGCCTAAATGCCAGGTGCTCACAAAAACTGCTCTGTCACTCCCCTCCTCAAATGGGCCAGGGAAACCAAATATAATGAAAGTCTCATGGGTCAAGATAAGGAGAGGGAGATATCATTCACCATTTACTGTGACCAGAAAAACAGACTCAGTTTGGGGAAATTAGTTTAATGTATTACCAATGAAATCAGAGTAGGGTAATGTGAAATAAAAAATAAAACCTTCCCCACATCCCTGCCTTCTTCCCAGGCTCAACTTTACTCCCAGTTTCTCTACCTCCTCCCTTCAAGTGGCACAGTGGGACAGAGAACGGGTGTTGTGGTGAGTTCATCACATATTTCTGTTGCTCCTTCTCAGGAGAAAGACTCCAGCATGGGGTCTCTCCCATGAGAGACAGTCCTACACGAACTTCTCTGACCTGAGTACTTCCCATGGGCTGCATTTCTTCACAAACTGCTCCAGCATGGGTCCCTTTTATAGCATAGCAAGTCCTGCCACAAAACCTACTTCAGTGTGGGCTCCTCTCTCCATGGGTCCACAAGTCTTGCCAGAAGCCTACTTCAGCATGAGTTTTCCATGGGGTCACAGACTCCTTCAGGCATCCACCTGCTTTGGCAGGGAGTCCTCCACTGGCTGTAGATGGATATCTGCTTCACCGTTACCTCCATAGGCTGCAGGAGGACAGCCTGCCTCACTACAGCCTTCACCATGTGGAATCTCTGCAAGGGTGCACAGAGCATGTCCTCCTCTTCCTTCAGTGACATTGGTGTCTGCAGGGTTGTTTCTCTCATAGGTTCTCACTCTTTTCTCCAGCTGAAATTGCTGTTTTGCAGCAACTTTTTCCTCTTCTTAAGTATGTTATTACAAAGGTGGTTCCACCATCGCTGATAGGCTTGGCCTTGGCCAACAGTGGGCCCATCTTGTAGCCAACTGTCATTTGCCCTATCAGACACAGGGGAAACTTCTAACAGCTTCTCAGATAAATAATAAAATGTTTGAGATCTTCAAGTTTTAGACATTGAGATATTTATTTTTTAAATTAAACTGAGATTAACCTGTAAAGAAATAGAAAATATGCACACAAAAGCACAGCAAATATTGAACTAGATAGGCAGCAACGGAAGCATTATAGCTACAGGTGCAATATTAAATATTCAGGAATAGCGTACATGTAATACATAAAAGTATTCTTCAAATGTATGATTATTTTTCTAAAATGAGATAGGTGCAAAAAGCAGGAATAAGATTATTTCTCAGAAGAAAGATTATTCATACAGAGAGCATAATGTAACAAAAAGCACAGATTCACAGAGGCATCTTTCTAAATTAAATAAGGATTTCTAAATTGGAATGAAAAAAAAGTGTATCGAAAAAGTGGAGATACAGACTCACTTCACTATAACTGAAATTTAAGTATTACCAGAGATCAAGAAGAAAGAAATTAAAGGACTAAGGAATTTGTTTGTTTTGTGAAATCAGAAAAACAAAGCAAACCAAACATTTGAAGACAAAATGCACTAAGTAAATGTACATAGAATATTTTTTCCTCTTGAGAATGCAAAACTTCTGAAAAAAACCCAACAAACTGTACTGAAAAACACTGGAATGTTTTTTTCTTTAATATATACTATTGAATAAATCTCACATTAATGTACAGAATGTATTTTCTGGGAAAAACCCACAACTGTTCCAAACTCTGAATAATAAAAATAAAAAGAATATTAATGTTTATAAAAGAACTTTTTAAATAAAAAAAAAAAGTCTATTAAAAATTCAGAAGTTGGAAAAATCTTTGAAAATTCATCAAAATCAACCCTGAAATATATTGTCACAAATCAACATTTTCAAAGGAACTTTTGTCCCTTCCATAGTTTTCCACTGTAAGTATTCTAGTGCAAGAACTTCAGGAATTGTGATTTTACAAATGGCTCAAACAATAGTGGACTTCATTCACTTACCATCAAGTTCCTAAATGCTAAAGGAATAAAAAGAATAATTTTAGTATGCTATTTGTTAGAATTATTGAAAGCAAAGAATTTAAAGAAAATATTTCATTTTATGTATACAGGACTTGATTCAAGTTCTGCTTTTAGATATACAGATACAAAATAGAAGCAATTTCTTTAGTCCATTGTTTCAAGATACCCTTGATCAATATTCTAGGTTTGATAAGAAAGGCAGCCCAGTGTACTGGCTGCAATGTATATTAACTAGACTTGAAAATAAAACAAGTAGCAAATAACTAACTTTAGAAAGAAACAAGCATAGTTAATCTCTGGTTAGATGGCATAAATTAAACAAAAAATTAGAGAAGAGAGGTTGGAGTAGAAAAACTGCAGAATTTTTTTTTTTTTTTTTTTTTTTTTTTTTGTCAGAAGTAGATTGCAGAGGTTTCCAAATTGATAACTTGCATTGTGTACTTAAATGTCCCATCAAAAGACCCTGTCATCACCTTCTACCAAAGCATAATCACAAGCAGTTGTTTCAGATTTATTTTGGTCTGACAAGAATTGCTGTCCTAACACTGCAGAAATTTTGAAGAAGTTTGAGAAATAATCAAGATACAAGGTAAAAGAAGCATAACAATGACAAAAGGAAACAAGACACTGCAAATATAAAATACTGAAGTAGTTCATGAGATGACCTAAATATGCCAGCAAAGTCTTTCATGATAGTCTTTCAAGAAGTGACAATTTTGTACGCAATCTGCATTCTGCAGATATTCACAAAGTACTGAGAAGTAGCGCAGCCAGCATTACATTGCCAACCTCCTTCAGAAGGTAAGGCATGGCATTTGTGATCCATATTTAGCTTTACTGAACTTGCTTTTATCACAAGAACAGATTTGTCAGATCATTTGGAAGAAGAGATAGAAATCTTTCTGAAAATGTACTTATTACTGCTATAATCTGTGTTCACTGATTATAAAGTATAAGAGCTAATTTCTTCCCATGGCATTGAACATAGCTTGGCCAATAGTTTGAACAGTTTTTACATCTTGTGTTAGCTTGAAGGAAAATCTCTAATGAGGGGGAGAGGTGACGTGCTCACAAAAATTCATATAACTTCTACTACTATTTGACAAGATTATTGTCATGTGCAGGTTCTCCTCACTTTTTTTTTGACAGATGGAAGTGTTACTACTATGTAGGTTACATAGTCACTGATTAAAAATAGAAAAAAATACCTGGCAGATAAAAAAGAACTTATCCTTAAGCAGATTATCTAAGAAGTTACCACCAAACCAGCAGGAGGCTTGAATGTTTTCTGCCGTATCTGGAGCTGCTTAAACTCCATCCATGAGTATGCTTCTTTAACTAGTGATAGGGGGAGGAAAAAAAAATAAAAAGAAAAAAAAACAGCTAATAATATGTCAATTATAAATTTGGGGTTTGATCAGACTCAATGACAGCACAGGAAACAATTGCACTACATAGGAATATAAAGAACTGTCAAATATCAAAAACATTTGAAGAATAAATACATTTTGTTAAAGAAGAAAACCTAGTGTCAAGGTCTTCAGAAGTAAGGCTTACTGAGTTTAGGGATGATATACATTATAGCTAAAATAAACCTACATATAGACTTACTTGTTTTAAAATCTTTATCTTTTTAGTAATTTTCATATAATGTTAAACCATTCTTTGATACAGATCTACAAATAGGTTATTGACTTCTGTAGGGAGAAAGGCTGTGACATGATCATTTTTTCTTGCTGCATAAAATTTATTGGTGCAAAGTGTCCTGTACTTCAGTGAGGTAAAGGCATAAAGCCTGACTTGTAAGAGAATGAATTTTTTGAAGATGGAAAGTGGGAGGCTCCCTGAAGACTTTTTGTCAACTTGCACCATGTTTTGAAGAATAGAAATGAATGCCTAGGAATTGAAATGGAAATGAATTGAAATTGTAAATCTACTGACACATAAAAACATAAATTGAAATAAAAAATACCTGAAAATATATATGATCTTCTTTATATAAACCAAGAAAAGGCATGATGTGCTAAAAAAGAGTATGCATCATTATTTTCAGTCTTTCAGTGTTTTAACTATTTAGATTTTCATTTATCCTTATTGTGTCCTCCACTTCACCTATTTTTATGTATTTCAAGAATTGCAAGCTGATGCTGGTTTCAGAGGTGAAGGTTTCGCTTAATATCATTACTTAGGAAAACAGCTAATATCAGGCACATGCTTACTAAAATTAGTGGAGTATAAGTACACTTATTATTATTATTACACTCTTGATACATAGAGTCACAGAATCACAGAATTTCCTAGATTGGAAAACACCTTTGAGATCATCTAGTCCAATCCTTAACCTAACACTGACAAGACCTTGACAAAACCATATCCTGAACCACTGCATCCACATGTCTCTTGAATACCTCCAGGGATGGGGACTCAACCACTTACCTGGTCAAGGGAAGAACATGACTCTACAATTAAGATATACACATTTTCTAAGCTCTATACTGTCTTTGAAAGTGCTGGCTGTTAGCTATCGGTAGTATTTATGAATCTTTAATAAAAATGAAAAAAAAAAGTACAATGAATTGATTGAGTGGACTGTAGTGTATACTTTAATTGATCTATAAAAGTGATTATATACCTGTTAATGACTCAGAAATCTAAGGTTTTGACTAAATAATAAATCAGACTAAACTGAAATTAAGAAGAAGCCAAGTAATAATGAAGTAATTTATAAGATTCAACTCTGAATGCTTTCTATCTGAAAGAAAATCAAAAGGTGAAGGTTTGGATTTTTTTTTAATCAAGGAATTACTTGTACACAATGAAACTTTATGAGCAATTTGTTACCCTCTATATGTCCACATTCTTCACATTCTGGCAGAATAAAATAAGCAACAGATGCTGGTCTTGGGAAAGCCTCCACAAAATCATTACTTCAAAAAGTACTTCATTTCAAAAATCGTTTGTATAGCCCAAGCCATATAACTCATATATTAACCAATGTTAAACATGTGTCCCATGATGTATATGAATCATATGCCTTTTGATACTTATATTTATATAATTTTGACAATAACAACATATTTATATCACACCATAATCTTTGTGGTTAAAACAGTGCATTCTCATAGGTGTCTTTTCAAAGTGTCCTTATTATACAAAGCCAAAATATACTCCCTACCATGCGCCTAAATATATTCCAATCCCCCAAATACACACATTTCATGGTTTATTGCCCACTGTAAAAATAATAGTAATAAAAACAATCACTCTTTTGCCTCAAAGGCATCTCATTCCTATTCACATGTCTGCTGTTCCAAACAAAAATGCTCTCATTATCCCCCTCCGGGAACCAGTTCCTTTCTCTGGACAGCACTGCAACTTTCTGCAATCAAAAGATGTCATAGACTTTATTATAGAACAAGTTGAATTCCCTCAAATTGCTCTTAGTAAGAATGTGCTCCATGCTGCAGAGTTCACAATTTTATTATCATTGGTATTATTCAGCAGTTTAACAATACCAGCTTTGGCAGTAGCAGCATGCAATGGAAAATAACACTGCCGTGAACTGCAGACTCTGGTCCTGTGCTGTCTAAATATCACTCAAAAGTGTTTCATGCACCACAAGCAGTGGCCAGCACTGAACCAAGCACTGAACCCACAAACAGTGGGTTGGGAATGTTCATGTGAGCCAAAAACATTTGTTTGTGGATTAACTGCAGGCATGAATTTGGCTTCGTTTGTTAACTGTATGCTTAATTATACACAGCAGTAGTAGCAAATTCTGCCATCTCTCTAAAGTATACACTGCAGTGATGCACACCTTGACTGCTATATTATCTTCCTTCTGTGTCAGACATCTTAATGATACTGGAATGCAGCATTGGAAGTATTGACTGAAATATATTGCATATATAACATATAATTCACAATGTAAATTTTAATGAATCAAAGATTTCTTGTATATTTCAGAGGAAAATGGTCATCTTATTCCAACAGGGAAACATCTTACCTGTCTCTCAAATCTAGATGGAATTATAATTATACTTTAATTCTGATAGTGGATTTTTGTGGTGTTTTGTTTGTTTGTTGGTTTGGTTTTGTTGTTGTTGTTGTGAATTTAGTTCAGAAATCTATTTAAATGGACAAAAGGGGAAAGAAAAAAACCATAATATCTTGGTTAGAAAATCTTTCTTGTCAGAAAGGAAAATTGCTTAATCTCACATAACATTCTGAATGCAGTTGCTCAAATTAGAATTTACTTTTTAAAGATCTAGATCAATCCAAACAGAATACACATAAGCCTTGAAAAATTTCCCATGCAATACCCTGCACCTCTGCCTCATGCCAAATAATTCCTATCTAAAGCACAAAGAATCACTTGCAGATTAAGGTATTCTCTGTATATAAAGGTGTGGGGCTTTGCTGTTTTTTTCTTCTCACAGAGTTGTTTCTTTACATTCATTATCTTCAGGTTTTATCTTTTTTTCTTTAGCTCACCTTTTAAACCACCCTTGTGCTTCATGGATTGACAGATGACCTTCTGCTGTACCTGGAATGGACATCCTTACAGTTCTTCCCTTGGGCTCCTTACTGCAGCTGCTTATCATGGTTGCCCCCTGTCTGTCTACTTCTGACCCAAACTCTTTCATCAATGATACTGCATGTCTTGCTTCCTGCTGTTCCCCAAGTGCTTATTTAAAACCACTTCCAAAATGGCTGCGACCCCAAGGTGTTTACATGTCCTCTCGCTTGATTTTTGTCTAACTTTGTTATACCATCTGAAGTGAATGATAAACTAACCATAAATAAACTAGCCATAAATCCAGGAAAGCTTTTTCTTAACTCTAGATTCTTTGCTTTCATAAAAAGCTTTATAAAAATAGTGGTTGCATTTAAAAATTATGAGGTAAGAAAATAATTATAGAAATTAATTGATTCAGGAACCTAAATACTATGTATAATGCTTTTTGTTTGTTTTTTCAAGTGTAGTGGTTTTGTTTCTTTTGTTCTCAGATGATGAAAATTACCTACAAACAAGTAGGTAATTTTCATCATCTGAGAACAAAAGAAATGCACTCTATTTCGTCAAACACATGCAAGAAATGGCTACTGGAAATCTATTTAAAATGTTCACTGTTTTCAAAACCATTTCTGCTACCTGATATAGTTTTAAGTGAAATCCAATACCTTGACATTTATAAAAATTGTCACATTAACTTTGCTTCATCTGTCCCAATATTCTTAAACTTATTTTTATCAAACAGAATATTTAAAGGTTTTTGTGTCTTATGTGGTTTCTTTCTCCTATGTATTGTAAGAATCAAGAGTGAATACATAATGAGAACAGATAAACTGCTTATTATTTAGGTCTTATAACAAGATTTGTAAGAAAAACTTATAGAGAAAAACATTTCTGTCATTTAATTTATTTAAGAAATAATAGTACTCAGAAGAGAAAGACACTCCATGTCTGAAATAAGAATGGAATCTGATTGAAAAGCAAACTATTTTTAATGTAAATGGAAGGTAGAAATGAGATAATCTAATTATAGCTATTTAAAAGTTAGACTTGTGGTCAAAGATAGTCATTAGGTTAACTAGTGATTAGGTTAGGGCACCTTCTACAGTCAGTGTGAAGGGCTACCCTTCTTAGACTAGCAATCTACTGTAGGTGTAACAGAATATCCCCTGCAGATTCCCTCCTAAGCACAGAAGGAGTCTGAATGACTCAACTAGCTATAAACTTATAGTGTGAGGTGACATGGGTGAAATTATCACATCAAAGTCTACAAAGCACTCATTAGTATAGAGCAACTTTATATTTTCTATGGGTTTGGTCGCCTTGTTACTCTTTGAAATTTATACTTATGAAAATGTGAAATGCTTACTGATGTTATTTACAGGAAATCCACAATTTAGTATGTAGAGGAAAAAAAAAAAAAAAAAAGAAAAATATGACATTTTAGAAAGATGCGATTCCACAATCATTACTTTCTGTGACATTTTTGAATAAATATACCGGTTAAGTAAAAATGAAGACAAGCTTGACAACAGTGATATGACAGGTTTTCAAGTGTATCTTTCTGTCACTGCAAATAGAATCGAAGGTCATCTGATGCTTATACAAAACATGTTCAAAGGAGTATGTATTTAGTTGTTAGGTATCAGTACATTACATTATGCCTGGCTATTTAAACAAGAAAGGTTTCTACTGTTTTAGTTAATGCCAGACTGATTGTCAAACCTGATAAACAAGTTAGTGTATCATTCACTGGACTCATGTGTGGTGGTGAAATTAAGGCCTATTTTTATGTACGACAAATTAAAAAATCAAACCTTTAAAATAGTTCATTAAGTTTTTCTTTTCTTAAGGGTTTTTGAGACAGAAGCAGAAGTTTGGTGCTTTGTTTCCAAAATTTAACTCTAATTAAAAAATATACTGGACTCAGATGAGGAAATTTAGAATCATAGAATGGTTTGGGTGGGAAGGGACCTTGAATATCTAGTTCTAATCCCCCTGCCATGGGCAGGGACATATCCCACTAGATGACGTTGTGCAAGGCCCCATCCAATCTGGTCTTGAACACATTCAGTGATGGAGCATTCACATTCCCTGAACAACCTGTTCCAGTGTCTCACTACCCTCAGAGTGAAGAACTTCTTAATTTCTAATCTAAATGTACCCTCTGCCAGTTTGAAGCCATTACTCCTCATCCTATCATTACAAGTCCTTGTAAAAAGTCCCTCCCCAGCTTTCTTGTAGGCCCCATTTAAATAATTGAAGGCATAGCTGAAAACTGAAAAATGATTACTTCTTTTTCAAATACATCAGCAAAACTGTTAACATTAAGATCTAGGATAGACAACTTAGTACAAAGCTTTATGGAAAGGCCAGACTGAAGTGTAAATGCATCACTTCTTATTTCATCCTATCATATCAAACAGAGCCCTTCTGCAGACACCTGAAAACAAGTACTCTGGGATTATTCCCAGCTGCAATCATAAACACAGCTTTTCCCTCATCCACCAGGCAGGTCACCTGGTCACAGAATATGATCAGGCTGGTCAAGCAGGATCTGCCCTTCCTGAACCCATGCTGGATGGGCCTGATCCCCTGCCTGTCCTGCACTTGCCATGTGGCTCACTGGAGATGAACCTCTCCATAATTTTTCCAGGTACCGAGTTCAGACTGACAGGCCTGTAGTTCCCTGGATCCTCCTTCTGGCCCTTCTTGGAGATGAGTGTCACACTGGCAAGCCTCCAGACATCTGGGACCACCCTTATTAGTCAAGACTGTTGATAAATGATGGAGAGAGGCTTGGCGAGCTCCTCTGCCAGCTCTCTCAACACTCTAGGGTGGACCCCATCTGGCCCCATGGACTTGTGAATGTCCAGATGCTGTAGCAGGTCATTAACTACTTCCTCCTCGATTATGGGGGGGGTAGTTCTGATCTCCATCCTTATCTTCCAGGTCAGGAAGTTGAACATGCTGGGGGTAGCTGGTGTGACTAAAAAAACGATAGAGAAAAATGTGGCATTAAGTGTCTCAGCCTTTTCCCCATCCGGTTGTAATGTTACCCCACCACCACCTTGCACACAATAAAGGATGGAGATCCTCCCTGGGTCTCTTTTTTTGTTGTCCCTTATGACAGTGGATAGATCGACCTCCATCTGGGTTTTTTCCTTTCTAATTTCTCTCTGCAT
>JAAGNO010016335.1:0-17535 GCA_033439905.1 Ceryle rudis | reverse complement strand
CCCCATCCGGTTGTAATGTTACCCCACCACCACCTTGCACACAATAAAGGATGGAGATCCTCCCTGGGTCTCTTTTTATTGTTAATGTATTTGTAAAAACTTTTTTTGTTGTCCCTTATGACAGTGGATAGATCGACCTCCATCTGGGTTTTTTCCTTTCTAATTTCTCTCTGCATGACTGCATCCATACTGGAACATGTTGATCTGCAGTTGAGGCCCTCTGGCACACCACTATCTGTTGTTGCATTGCACTGGAGAGAACAGTACTCACTCTCATGTCTGGGATGTGGAGGTGTATGGGGGAATCAGGCAGTTAGCCAGTCTTAGCCAGCTCCTTGTTGTCTGGCAAGTGATATCAGGAACCAAATAACGAAAGAACATCTCAAGGATGGGATGAGGGAGCTGAAGATTGATGAAGTAACGACTACCAGAGGTGCCCCAAGACCCCATGCACACACAACAGGGGAGATAACTGAAACCACTGTGGGTGGAAAAATACTGTTCAGCCTCTGTGCGCATGCTGGCCATGCGTGCAACAATGCTGGAGCAGTCCCCACGACCCTGCCAGGAGAGCTATAAGTAGCCTGCTGTGGCGAGGAGAAGGGATAGTTAATTTTCGGAAGGTCAGCCTGATGCACATCTTGATCCAGGGGACTCCCTGCAGAAGACATTAGGACCTATAGCCTCCTCTTCTCGAGCACCACCGACATGCCGTCCTCCTGCTCAGCGGTTTATCTACCACCTTGGGGTCCATAGGTATATGGGGATGTTAGGTAACTAGTTGGGTTTGCATGAATTTCATTGTTTTTGCTTACTAGAGGTGTGTGTGGGTGTCATCCTTAGTGAACCTGGAATCTTTCATGAACCTGGGACAATGACCTAATGAGATCCCTGTACTTATCCTGAGATGCCTGCCCCTTCCTCCAGAGGAGGTAAACTCTCATTTTCTTTCTGAGTCCCAGCAAAAACTCCCTATTCATCCAGGCTGATTGTCTTCTTGGCTATTTCATCTTACAGCACATGGGGACATCCTGCTCCTGTGCTTTCAAGATTTTCTTCTTGAATATCATCCAGCCTTCCTGTACCCCTTTGTCCTTCCTGACTGTCTCCCAAGGGACTCTCTCAATGTCCTCAATAGGCTGAAGTCCAGCCTCTGGAAGTCCATGGTGGAGGTTTTGCTAACCCCACTACTTAACTTCACTAAGGATCGAGAACTTAATCATTTCATGTTTCCTAAGGCCCAAATGGTCTCTGACCACCACATCTCCCATCAGTCCTTCCCTGTTTATGAACAGCAGATCTAGTGAAGCACCTGCCCTGCTAGGCTTACTTACCAACTGTGTCAGGAATTTATCTTCTATACACTTGAGGAACCTCCTAGCCTGCCTCCTCTCTGCTGTTATATTTCCATCAGACATCTCAAGTCCCCCCCAGAATAAGGGTTAACAATTGTGAAACCTCTGACAGACACTTGCAGAATGCTTCCTCTGCCTCCTTATCCTGGTTGGGTTGTCAATAACAGACGTCCAACAGGATATCCACATAATTCACCTTCTCCCTCATCCTTACCCATAAACACTTGACCCTATCATCACTATCATCAAGCTCTATACTGTCAAAACATTCCCTACTATATAGAGCCAGCTCACTGCCTCTCCTTTCCGGTCTATCCTTTCTGAAGAGCTTAACCTGCATCTACCTACATCGGTGATGTCATGCCTAGGATATATGCAGTGAACATTTTGAGTGAGTTTTGTTTAATCCATCCACTGGATCCCTGGCATGCAGTTTCAAAACCTCTCTCCTGTGCCACACTAGTAGGAATGCTATCAACTTTGACACTTCATAGACCAACCCAGCCTGAATACAAGAAATTACTCATTCTTCAAATGTTTTGAGTTTAAGACATACTGTTCCATATAAAATTTGCAATCATGGAAATAGAGAAAGATGCCTTTAGTGTGTATGTAAATGTATTCACAAAACAACATGTTTACATATTTGTATGCATTTTAGAACTGCAAAAAAAAGGTTCTGCTATGCTCTTAATTGCCTGTGGTACTGTGAGGCTCCATCAACAAGCTTAATATTGACTTATTTGATTGACATTGACTTATTCCTGCAACAGCTCTTTTTCTAACAAGATCTAGTTCCTTTCAGATTCTTTAACAACTCATTTCAAAACCAGCCTGACATGGTAAAGCAAGTCAGTAGAATCTATTGTTGAAAATGCAACTGAACATACGCAGTATCTATCACTAATCTACTATATATGTATATATATAGAGAGATATGTAAAAGATTTTTCACATAATTACTACACAGTTCTACAGGCAAGAAACTACAGCTTCTGACAGAATTGATATCATGTGAAGGATGAACAAAGGTATATGATATGACATCTACAACCTTACAACAAAAATGTCAATGACTTCGTTTTAAACTCATTTTGAATGTTATTAATATTAGAAATAAATTACATTCTTACAACTGTAGATTTCAGTTCTGTACTTCTAATTTATCTGCAAGCCTTACTGATGTCAGTGAATTTCCTCATGCACCTGCATCACAAATCCTTGTAAGGAAAACACAGGCTCAAGTTTCAATACCTGGTTGGTTTGTTTGTTTTGAGTTCTGTCATCACTAATATTCTTATTAATAGTGTAATTGATTTCCTGCTAATTTCTGTATTTTTGTATTTCAGACACACTCCATTAGTTTGCTCCTTTGAAGCTTGCTATACCTTTCCTTATGCCAAACTCTTAGCCTTATTTTCTTAAAAAAAATCCAACATAATTACATGGATATAGTTAACACACTATAGTTCCTTCCAATTCACACAGCTGTTCTGCTATACATATAAGACAGTAGAGATGTTTCATTAAGCACTTATATATGACAAATTCTATAATTTTTGTCATATTAGTGGTTTCACTGGAAAATGAACAATTTCTGTTGAAAATTGTACCCTTAACCAAAGTTATTATACCAGGATGAAATCTAAGAATAGACAGCTATATTCTTTGGCTCTGATCCTGCAATAAACAAAGGATCAATCTCTAAATTATTTTGCACAAAGGACTATATCCATGATATTAAATTGCTTACATTATGGTCAAAAGTATTTTTATCAATGGGCCCAGCCTTCAGCCATTATGAAATGTAGTCTTTACATAACAGTGTACAGAGGTTTCACTCAGACTGCAAACAGCGAGACGGCAGTGCCAGCAATGGTAAACCCCGTGCCAAAGCGTTACATTTTTTTTTCCTGTTTGGAGGTTTTTGAGGTAGAAGGGGGGTTCCCTGATCCAGGTGTTTAGCATCTTATTACAGCAAAGATGAACGTAATTAATACATCTTCACAGAGAAAAGACTGTGAATTATACTTCACACAGATGAATGAGTTCCCCTTTGACTGCGAGGCAGAATTTTTTTATCTGTTACATTGGAGACTTGGAGGATGAGACCATGATTCCACTGAGACCAATTAGGGAAGCCTCTTCACCTCCCATAGGCCCAATATTCTGCTTAGTGTTTCTGTTTAATAACACTGCAGAATTTCATAAGCAACTGGAACTTGGTTTTAGATATTTATCTATACAATAGACATTTTTAGTGTACAATATTTTAAGGAGGGAACATATTTTCTTTTAAAAACTGTTTAACTCCTCTAATATTAGGAATTCAGTACAGATTTTGATTGTGTTTAGTTTTCATGTTTACTAGGATATTAATTTATGACAATAAATTTTTTCATTAATTTCAGAAAAAAATATTTATAATACAGAATCTCTAAAGCAACTAGGGTATTTGGAAGAATTACTCTTTGAATATATTTACATAAAATAAGTACTAACAATTATTTTGTGCTCTGTTATGCTAGTTACATCATGTTTTTGCAGGGCATTTAATAATGAATGAATATAAAAAATATCAGAAATTAAGTTTAAAGAATATCAGTTGACATTCTGAAGTATATTAAAGCATTACATTATATCCTACTACTATGCTTTACTAGAGAGAGCAGATAAATGTTACCAAACAAAAGTTACTTTCATACAGCACAGTCCTTAGCAGGAACTTAGTAGCAAAGAAATATTTACCTTCTTTAATAGACTCAGTTGTAAGTCACTAAGATAAATCATGAGTGGTATAGAACAATGAAATGCTTTTATTTTTTTCACACCTTCCAAGGATTTTATTTTATAACTTTTAGTTCCTAAGTAACATTAAGAACATAGTAAATTAAAGTAAACCTAAATATATTAGGATTTGGATTGGTTTAAAAGTTAAATTAAAAGCCTAAACCATTAGAATTCAAGTAACTGACTTCACAAATCCCAGAAACACAGAACAGAGGAATATTCTGTGTCTTTTAGTGGCAAATCATGTTCAATGAAGCTGTGATTTCCTTAGAGAAGGCCTGCTTCTCCAGAGAAACAGCAGGGATTCTTGACAGGAATTGTACTACTATAACTAAGGGTTTGTAAAAGTGTTCCTTGAGCAATCTGAAAGCAGAGTCCTAATATTCTTAGTTTAGACAAGGAAATTAACTACCCATCACATATTATGGTGGTTGTATTTTAGTTTCTCTTACTCCCCTAAAGCATGGAATTAAAAAGAAAGAAAGAAATCCCTGGCTTCACTTTTACATATGTGAAATCTGTTTTCCTGGATTTTTATGGCAGCATAACTCATCAGCTTCTTTTATCCCATAATCAGCAAACAGTGCAATGATTTCAGGAATGTTATGAGATATACTTAATGTGTGAATCAAGTCAATGCACTGCAGACATGCTGTTATGTCTATGCAACACATAATAAGCAAAGCAAACATTTGAAATTACAAACTTAAATGAAAAATTTTGTATGCTATAGGATCTGGTTCTGTTCCTTAACACAGTAGCAATAATTTTGAGTTGAGATAAATATAATCTGTTTTGCTATTCTGCCTTGCAGTGACACATGTAGTAAATACTGCACAGAATTTGGATATTCCAAATGTAAAATAGGCTAAGGGTTGGCGTAACCTCCTATCTTTAGCCCACTGATTGAAGATTTTTATTTTTCTTCTAATTCAACCATTATTGTGGATTGTTTATTGCTCATTCATGTAAAATACTTCAAGGCCAATTGAAATGCAAACTAGTCAGTAAAGGATCATCATTCATATTATATATTGGTGTTTTCAAACTTTGTATAATTTGCAGTAAAATCCAAGAACCAAGGGTTCATCTATCACCTGTTTAATTGTCTGTAACAAACATCCAGGCAGAAAGAGCAGAAAAGTGAAGGGAGGGAGTGTATTATCAGCATAAACCGCAATGAGGCTCTTCTGTTAACTTTATCTAATACAAAGCCTTCGTTTCCTGTCCACAGGTCCATTTAAGGAATAGGTTGGGAAAAAGAAATCCTTGAATGCTAGATTATTTTGTCCACAAGTTTGTATCTTTGGTTCCTTCTAACAAGTATAGTTTTATGAATGTTTTGTTTTACTTGCAGTATTTATTTTCTGTTAATAATATGTATAAGGAGGATGCTTTAACTAGAATAATAGCACTTACAAGTCCGTTGCTGATATAGACAAAGCTGTCAATGTCAACAAGAGTAATAGCTGTGGAATATTTAAGATGATGTAAATGAATATAGGATCATAATAAGTACTGATTGGCCATGCCTTAGATGTCGACAGCTTGCTAGGAGCAATAGTTTGCAATACTTGTGTATTTTAGTTCTCCCAAGGGGATTAACAGAAAGAAATTTCTGCATGGAGCCTCAAGCACTCAGAGATATATAAAGAAATGCAGAGAATTTTTAATTAGTTTTCATCAGAGCTGTATTTCTGAAGGACTATGTGCAAACATAAAGCACTGGAAATAACCCACACTGCTTTGCATTCTTCTGTTCTTTTGTTATAAGAATGTGATGTATTTGGTAGCATAGGAATTTTGGAGGTCAGTAAAACAAACAAACAAACAAAACCCCCATCCAAACAACTTAATTTATTAAAAAAGTAAAGAACTCTAAAAACATTACTTCAGAAATACTTATTAATTTCAAGAAAGTTTTGAGAAGCCTGAGAAGTATGAAATGAAGATCTTCACACTCAGCTTGACCACAGAATCATAGAATCATAGCATGGTAGGGGTTGGAAGGGACCTCTGGAGAACACCCAGTCCAACCCTCCTGCCAAAGCAGGATCACCTAGGGCAAGACACACAGGAACATATTCAGGTGGGTTTTGAAAGTCTCCAGAGAAGGAGACTCCACAACCTCCCTGGGCAGCCAGTTCCAGTGCTCCATCACCCTCACTGGAAAGAAGTTTTTACTCATGTTGACATGGAAGTTCCTGTGTTCCAGTCTGTGACCATTGCCTCTCATCCTATCACAGGGCACCACTGAAAAAAGACTGGCCCCTTCTACTTAACACCCATCCTTCAGATATTTGTAAACATTCATAAGATCCCCTCTCAGTCTTCTTTTCTCCAGGCTAAACAGCCCCAGTCTCTCAGCCTTTCCTCATAAGAGAGATGTTCCAGTCCTTTAATCATTCTCATAGCCTCCAGTGGACTCTAGTGTTTCCCTGTTTCTCTTGAACTGGGGAGACCAGAACTGAACACAATACTCCAGATGTGGTCTCACTAGGTCAGAGTAGTCATATTATCACCATATAAGTATCTTCTTAAAATGAAATAGAAAATGGTGGAACCAAGAATTGACATATATCAGTATGTGTAACCATAAGAACTTTAAACCTTGAAGTATAACACTCTAGGTTGTCTGAGAGGAAGTGTAGTCCTTGAGATAGCAATCATAAGTAATGCTGCAGTAATTAAACTACCATGTAATGTTTATATCCTCAAAACAAGTAACGGAAATTTAGTTACTAATTGCCATTATTTAAAAATTAATTAAGCTTCCAGACTTTCAATTACTGTTGGAAATTCCAACTTAAACTATAGCTTATATCGTTTCTGTGTGATGTAAACCAAGAGTCTTTAAAACCAGAAGTGATACAAAACAAGAAGTCTATTTAGAAAGGTTCTCTATCCATCAGAACAATTGATTTCTTGATATTCTAGCAGGTCATTTCCCACTGCTGGGGAAAATTAAATCTTTCAAATCAACTCTTTTATAAACATTTTTTTTTCACTTTTTACACGTTACTTTATATGTAAATACTCCTTATTTGAAGCAACAACAACAATAAGTCTGCCTGCTAATCCACTTTTCTTTAGATTGGCTGCAGCATATAAAACTTTCCAGCAAAACTTGTCAATAAAAAATTATTTTTTATTGTTAACAAACAGGATTTAAACTGCATATGGTAGGATGTTTGTTGAAGTTTGTTACTGAGAATGTAAATAAAGATTTCAGTTTTCCCTGTTTTGGGACACATCTAAGACAACAGGTTTCCTTAACTGCCTTAATGTGAACCAGCCAAGATCTTACCCTTCAGAAGTGGGCTCCTACAGTTTTGAAAATATGTATTTGAAAAATGTGAGTGGCCACTCTGATATTACCAGGAGTGACATAAAGATAAGATTTAATTTTAAACATTACAGTTCTTTTGTAGGGATGTAACAGTAAAATAGGCAACAGATCTGTATCAAAAAGACTGAAAATATTCCTAGAAGGAAAGGAATCAAGTAAGCATTTGCTCTTCCTTTCTCTGACTCCTCTGTGAAAGTGTATCTGTGAAATTTCATCTTTTCGTCCTTTGGAGAAAACAAATTGCCTAGCTGCTTGCTTTCGGCACTTAGCAGTCTGGTTTTACATATGAAAAATTACGCAAGTTAGCATCTTCAGAATCTTTATCTTCCTCTATACACCCAAAGATGAGTTATTTACTGGTATTATTTCCTCTTCACCAGCACTATCATGGAAGAGTTCTCTTGAGAAAGGACACAAATGGCCATGAGGAGGTCTTTTAATATTAAACAAAACTTACCAAAATGAAATAGAGTTGGATGGAATACCTGCTTTTTAAACTTAATTTTGCAGAACATTTATCTTCACTATGTTTATTCTGGGTGTATTTCCAGAAAACATTAATTCTTTACAGCTGATATATTCTAAAGGTTAATAATCCACACAACTTTCCAGATGTTCAGGACACCTTTTGCTGTTGATGCTCAGAGTAAAAAGTTGCCAAGGTCTAAGGCCAAAATTTAACTATCTTTCCCATATCTTATACCTTGTAGTCACTGTGTAGTTAACCTATGGGTCTATAGCCATTGACTTCAAACACGTATTTGTAGGTTGCCCTTGGCTAGCTGCCAGGTACCCAGCCAGCCACTGGCTCCTCAGTAGGACTGGGTAACAAAGTAAGATGGAAAAGCCCATGGGTCAAGCTTGGTACATCAACATCAATTACCAGTTACCATCATGGACAAAACAGACTTGACTTGGGGAAAATTAATTTAATTTCTTGCCAATTAGAAACAATTTGGATGGTGAGAAAGACAAAAGCTGTAGCACCTTTCCTATAGCCCCCCACCTTTTCCCAGGCTCAGCTTTTACATGACACCTTAATTCCAGTTTTCTTATTCTTAATTACACTGGCACACAGACAATGATGATGACGAACCTCCAAGTACTAATCCTCATTAAATATCAAAACTGCAGGCAAGTAAGTAAGCAATAATACACCTTTTCATTACTTCAGAATCTTTTTACCATCTCAAGAAAGTATGTCTGTGTATGTTTCCATTTTAATAAGCTTGTATATATGATACATGCAGTATAGATGTGTGCAAATAGCAGATCAAGAAAAATATATGGCAGTACTTTTCTAGAAAATAAATAAATCTTCCTCTCCCACTGTCTTCAAGCAAAAAAGATACATGTACATACATTTAAAATGGATAAGGATTTTCAATATTTTTTAACCTCATTTTTAAAGACCTTTTTCTTCCTTCACATTTTCCCTTTAGATTTGTACTTAAGTGTTCAAGTCTGCAGCATCAGCTTTAGGGAGCATTAACACACATTTGTACTGTACAGGTTTTTGCAAATTTGTATTTTCTTGCTCTTTTTGCTCCCTGAAAAGTAATATATACCACAATCCAGACGGAGGAATTCTGACTGTGAAAGTTTATTCTATATTGTTCATACTGCAGTTCTGAAGCATCCTGGAAGCTACAGAGAGTTTTCATTGCATTACTCAATTGGGCAACACTTGTATTTAATAAAATACAGTCAGATTTTCTTAATAACAAGGAGAGCAAAACAAAGAATTTTGACCTGGACTGAGTGAACAGGAAAACATGCATTCAAAATTTACTTGCCCGTAATTATGGGGTCATGTTATCATTCACAGTATTTCAACAATTTAACATCTAAGTACTTCCATGACTTCCCCCATATATACAAATAGCGGTCTAAAAATAGAAGTACGTATAACATCCAGTGACACTGTAGGTGCATATGCAATTAAACAGTTTTCCTAACCATATTTACCCCATTCTCACTCTTTATTATTTCTGCATCTGCTCATCTTGTAAGTGCTATTCCCTGTGTCTGCTCCCTTCTAGTCTGCTATCAAACATTTAAACTGCAGTATTTGCCTATCATTATCTGTTCTTGATTTCCAAATTATTTGTGCTCTTTTGACAGCTTAATGCCTTGTTTTACCTACATTTTCAAAAAAAAAAAAAAATAAAAAAAAGTAGTATGCCTCTGGTATTCCAGAGTATGTAAGACTGGGAAAGTATTTTTAGCCACCTTAGGTATTAGTGTTTTCCCTGAATGCAAAATGTGGAATCAGAATATATGAAAACTCACTTTGTTTTTGTGAACCTCACAAATATCTCCCCTAATTCTTCAGCTGATGTAGGTTAGTAATGGTCACATTCAGTAGAACTGACAAATGTCACCTTTGGTTTATTAGTTACCTTAAGTTTCCCAAGACTGGATGTTATCTTCATGTAGCTAAATTATTGCCTTAATTTCTCTGGAGTTGTATAGTCTATCATTGTATTTTCTTTACAATCCAAATCATAAGCCATCCAAGGCTTATGATATGAGCCACTTATATTTGTATGTTTGTACAATCCTTGGTATTACATGCCTCTAAACCTGATTTGCAGTTCCTGTGTGTTATCACAGTAAAATTAAACCCCTTTCTGTACCTTTTGAACAGGAAATAGCACTTCTCTTTTGTTTGATGTTGATCTTGAAACTAGGACTAATATTAGGAATTTAATAATTTCACTGCCTTACTGAAACACTAAAGTGTCTTCTTATGCTTGCTTGATATGCTCATCTGTTTAAGCAAATGTGACATACAATTAGCCTCAGTCTACTAAAGACTTGTGGACCTTACAGGACACAATGCAATAAAAGTGAACACTATTTCCCTTAAAGTTGCTTGTCAAGTCATGGTTTAAAGTGTTTAGACACCTACACCTTTTTTGTAGGCTCTAAATTCTCACAGATTTTCACATGCCTAAAACTCCAATTGCAATCAACATTGCTCACAGTATTCTCTTCTGCCAGTGTGGGATTAAGTTGGATTTGATTTTCTGTATCAGATGGCTAATTAGACATGAAGATTTTTTTTTGGTGACAAATGGTTGTCCTGTGATCCAGGAGAGCAATTCTGTTGTTCACAGCCGATCACACTCAAGGTCCCTCAGACACATGCTAAATGGATTCCACTGGTAGTCACAGTCGTTTGTTAAGGCT
Source organism: Ceryle rudis (assembly GCA_033439905.1). Lineage (NCBI taxonomy): Eukaryota > Metazoa > Chordata > Aves > Coraciiformes > Cerylidae > Ceryle > Ceryle rudis. The sequence continues at coordinate 6,846 of JAAGNO010016335.1, read as the reverse complement.
GTCTTTAGACGATACAAGCAAAAAAATACATAAAGGGTTTGATTTTTATATCTTCATTGTATTCACACAGTACGCACATGTCAACTTTGTAATATGTAACCAGGAAATGGGTGAGAGTTCTGTGGAAGTGCTTGGCCTGCTCTCATGCTCAGTAGTGTATAATAACCTTTGGTGTTAGTATTGTTATGATTTCTAAAGAAAGATGCTGGATGACCTATGTATATCCTGTTCTGGTATAGTCAGTGCTAAGTAATTATGTAGATGAACCATACTCTCTCATGTGACTTTTCCAGAATCTTGCTGAGGTGAGAAGTTGTGAAGCTTAGAGTGGCCAAGAGTTTGGTAACATCCTTTTAATAGACTGAAAGTTTCAGACCATATAGGTCCAGTGTCAACAAAATACAGTTTCTAGCTTTTCACTGAAGCAAATAGTATTGAAGCAAAGTTGAAAATAGAGTTTAAATAGTGAAATTTCCATTGTCCCAAATGAGTTGCCAATAACTAATTAATCACAATGGTTGGGGGTTTTTTTGATGTGTTTTATTGTGGGGCATTTTTTGTTGCTGTTTTTGTGTGTGTGTGTTTTCTTCAATTTATTTTATTGGTAGAACTATTTTTTAAATAACAGAGTAAAACAACAAAATGTTACCATTTTTTTATTTGATCTAGATATTTTTTTGTAATCCGAATATGGCATCTGTCCTGATTTGAAACTCTTTCATTTTGCATCATGAAATTCAACTACCCATTTTGAAATTGTTATTTAAAAATCATGTTTGAAGGTAGTCTGAATAATTAAACTATTTGCAAGAAGCTTTTCCTGTGAAAAGGTAATAAACTAATCCACCAATTCATTTCTACTGAATTCCCAAGATTAAGCAAGTTTATGTGCATGCATTTTATCATAATCTTCATTGGCCTGTATGAGTTTACATAATGATGATGGGTAAAACAAAGTCACTTATTTCTGTGAGCCCTTTTCTAAACACTTTTTATGTTTAATGTTACAAGTGGTGCTATTCCAGAAGAAAAATACATTTTCTAATCAAGGAATTAAATTTAGATAGAACTTAACTATATAGGGGAGGAAAAAAATATTTGGTGTATTTTATGTTAGTATTCCAGTGCATTTATGTGCAGTCACACATAAAGAAGCTAAGGCTTTCAACATTCTTAAAATTCAGTACCACCGATCTAAACTGTAGGCTGATTAATTTTATGGATTCATACAATCATAGAAAAGTTTGGGTTGGAAGGTACATTAAAGATCATCTAATGCACCCCCTCTGCACTGAGCAGAAATATCTTTAACTAGATCAGGTTGCTCAGAGCTTTGTGCAACCTAATCTTCAATGTTTTCAGGGATGGGGCATCTACCACCTCTCTTGGCAACCTGTGCTAGGGCTTCACCACCCTCATTGTAAAAAAAATTTCTTCTGTAAACCTAGTCTGGATGTACCTACCCTCTTTTGTTAGAAATCATTATCCCTTGTTCTATCATAACAGGCCCTACTAAAAAGTTTTTCCATGTCTTTTTTATAGGCCCCATATAGATGGTGAAAGGCTGCAATAAAGTCTCTCCAGAGCCTTCTCTTTTCCAGGCTGAACAGCCTAATTTTCTCATCCTTTCTTCATAGGAGTGGTGCTCCAGCCCTCTAAACATTTTTTTGGCCCTCCTCTGGACCTGTTCCAACAGGTCCACATCTTTCTGGTCTGAGGGCTCCAGAGTTTCACACATTACTCAAGGTGGAGTTTCACCAGGGCAGAATAGAGGGGCAAAATCAACTCCCCTGACCTGCTGGACACACTTCATTTGATGTAGCCCAGGATACAGCTGGCCATCTGGACTCCAAGTGTACATTGCCAGTGCACACTGTTCTCCATCTACAAGTACCCCCAAGTCCTTCTACACAGGGCTGCTCTCAATCCCTTCATACCCCAGCCTGTACTGTTACTGAATATTTCCCAACCTAGGTGCAGGGCTTTGCACTTGGCCTTGTTGAACCTTATAAGGTTCATACAGACCCACTTCTCAAGCTTTTCCAGGTCTGTCTGGATGGAATACCATCCCTCAGGCATTTCAGCCGCATCACTCAGCTTGGCATCATCCACAAACTTGCTGAGGGTGCACTCATTCCCACTGTCTATGTCATGGATGAAGATATTAAATAGTACTAGACCCAGTACACACCCCTGAGGGACACCACGTCACTGATGTCCATCTAGATATTGAGCTGTTGACCACTACCCTCTGGATCTTACCATCCAATCAATTTGTTATCTACCAAATAGTTCACCATTCAAATCTATACCTCTCCAATTTAGAGAGAAGGATGTTGTGATGGACTGTAACAAAGACCTTACAGAAATCCAGATTCATGACATCCATAGCTCTTCCCTTGTCCACTGATGTAGTCAATCCATCAGAGAAGATCACTATGTTGGTCAGGCAGGACTTGTCCTTGGTGAAGCCACACTGACTGTCTCGATTCACGTCCCTCTCCTCCATATATAATGCCTTAGAATTACATGTAATAGTAGAATATGCTTTTTAGGAAATACACTCAAAGGGAAGTTGATCATGGCTTCAAAACTTTAAAACTCAGGGTGAGGAAAGTTTCTGTAATTTACACCCTTCTTATGTGCAGGAGCAAAGAAAAGTGACTAGCAAGATGCGTTGGTGCTACAAATACAAGATTTTAACACATTCCCCCCTCTAAGTACCGCATTCTTCTCACTTTTTCAACCTTTTAGCTTCCTTCAGCTGCAATCAATGTAGTTTATAGCTTAGAATAGAACCAGCTAGTCACCTGGTGTTCTGAAATCAGTCATTCAGGTTAAGTTAAGTTAGGTTAGGTTTTCTGCTGTAAGCATACTTTACAGATAGCTCGTCATATTGTCTTAATAGTGCTTCTGTGATTATTTTTCTACATTTTCTATCTTCAGCTGCATTAGAACTAAATTGTGTGCTCATAGCTCCCTAAATTAGGAAGTTATATTATTTTGCGCTTTTTTTAAGCCTTTTGCTTCTTAGATATCCTCCTCCTAGCTATTGTCCCTTGTGTCTCTGATCAGTGCAGTTAAGATGATAGCCTTCTGGATCAGAAGTGGACCAGAAATACCCTTACATTAGGAAAAACAAAAACCAAAATCAAATCCCTTTCTTATTATTTTTTTGCAATTTATGTATGCATGGAAATTAAACTGTAAAAATATGTAGGTGAATGAAGAACTATCAGTGAGCAATATTCCTAAATATGGTCTAAAATGTTTAACTGTCAGAGGTAATAATTCATAAAATAGGACTGTAGACATTTTCCTGATAGATCTGAGAGGCATGTTAATGGAGCACAATGAAGACAGATAGCACCATTCTAATACCATCAAGCAGACAGCCACCTCATGAAATGCATCTCTGCCAGTGCCCATCAATCTCATCATGTTCGCTGCTTAGATTAGACACAGAAAAAGTACTCCTGTGAATCTTTAAAAGGCTATTTCTGCCTTTTGTGAAGTTGTTTAACTTTGTTTTCATTTTATGGATTTGGCTGGGCTTTAATGAACACAGGAACCTGAAGACCTAGCGTAACAAAATCCCATTATAAAAAAAAGTTGTTAGAGAAACATAAATTGCATCTTTACTGATTTGTCTACTTGGGCTTGTCCTGCTTCACATTATGTAATTTTTTATTGGTTTTGAATCGATTGTGTAACTATATTGACAAATAACTGTATTTTAACAACCTGATACATTTTAGATAGAAGTAGGTGTCGAAGTTTAAGCCTACCCAGCAAGCACTAAGCATCGCAAAGCTTCACTCTCTCCTACCCTCCTCCAGTGGGATAGGGAGGAGAAAATAAAACAAAAGACTTAAGAGTTGAGACAAAAGACAGGGAGGGCTCACTCAACAATTAGGGTCAGGAACAAAAGACATACATCATTTGGGGAAACAAAATCAATTTAATTTAAAACAAACTACCACCAATTTACCAATTGAATCAGAGTAGGACAGTGAGAAATACAGCTAGATACAGAAAACACCTCCCCCCACACTCCCTTCTTCCCTCATCCAGCTCTGCTACTTCTTCCTTGAAGGAGCAGAGCAGAGCAGGGAATGGGGGTTGCAGTCAGCCCCAGTTTTTTATGTTGTTCCTGCTGCTCCTTCCTGTTTAGTAGCAGCCACCTGCTCCACTGTAGGGTCCTACACAGGCTGCAGATGGGATTCTGCCCCACAGTTGATCTCTAAGGGCCACAAGGGCTCAGCCTCACATCTCATCACACACCAAAGGGGAATGGCTGCTCTGCTGTGCCTCCCTCCTTCTCACTGCCCTGGGTGTCCTCATGGTTGTTTCTCTCAGGTTCCACTCCTCTACCCCAAAAAAATAACTCCCAAAACAAAAAACCTCACCCAACATGTTTTTCCCCTCTTACACGTGTTATCGCAGAGACACTGATTGTCTCAGCCTTGGCCAGAGGCAGGTCTGACTTGGAGCTGGGGGAGCTTCTCAAAGCTTCTTACAGGAGGCCACACCAGTAGCTCCCTCCCCTCCTACGAACACCTTGCCAGACACAAACCCAACAGAACAGACAAACTTTATATGGCCATGTTGTTCTTATTGCTACAAATGGTCTATCATTTGGAAAAGTTTAAAACTCAATGTCTTTATAATAAAACTATACTTTGTCTGTTGTTTTTAAGTTATGTTCTTTTCAGTGAATTGTCCTGTTTTTGTAGCAGTGGCAGGTCCTTGAGCTGCTTGTGAAGATCTAAATCCAGTCATCTTACTAGCATTTTGATATAAAGTAACATTAAACATAATGGGTTCTATATCAGAAAATAAAATTGTTTCATGATATTCATATAAGAGAGAAGCCTCAGAATCTGGGAGTTATAAATCAGGTTCATGAATTTTAACAGAATTTGTTTATTTTAAAATATCTTTATCTTTAAATATGGGGGTCTATTTCTTCTAGTGTCTTTCTGATGAGTCACTTCCAACTTCTGGCACATCTGCACAAATAAGTGAAGCTTTCCCTGGACACATCTGTCCATGTTCTGGGCAAGGAGATGTACTAGCAAACTTGTGTGCTGGTGCTAATCTACAGTTTCATCAACCTGGAAAAATACTGCTCATTAACATAAAAGTTGCTGTGAGCATTACAAGTAATTATATTTTCCCAGTTGACAAAGGGATTTCTACTGAATAAATTCACAGGAAAGTAAGTGAACATGACTTCCTCCTAGTTAGGTTATCAAATAAAGTGTACCTACACATTCACATTCAGTTTACAACCTCAAGATCCTAAAAATTATGCAAGATATTTTCATTTTGTATGATATAGCTTTCAAATTTTCTTAATCCAGGTGATGACCATCTTAGCTGAGTTTAAGTGATTGCAGAAAACTCCCTTTCTTCTCTAAAAATCTTTGAGAATAAGTTTATCCATTCTTCAGAGAGGACAGAAAACTGTTTGCACTGCAGAAATCTTTGATGTTCAGTTGTCACAGCCTGCAACAAAGCTGCGTGCAGTATTTGATTTCTTTTACTTTAAAAGGCCATCACGAAGACGTATCAGCAACTGATTATGAAAATAGGAAGGCAGGAAATATTTCCTGCCATCTGGATAGAGTTAACATATAAGATAGATGTGGACTTGTGATGATTGATTCTGTTCAAGTTCAGAGTTTGAATTTCGAAAGTACTATGTAATAATACTTGATTTAGTGGCCAGTTTGAAACAGTCTTAAAATCCACTTTCATTTAGCCTTGGCAATTCCTTCCTATTCTTCTGAAAAGCTTTCTTTGCTTTATCTGCATTTTTATTCTTATCTGATATTACACATTACAGAGTTCTAGGTTTGTATATTTATAATGTCATCTGAGTTAATGTAGTAAGTTTATTTTCCACTTTAATGTGTGAGGTGCAGTGTACGATGACTTCTTCATCCTCCTTCATTTTGCCGTAGCTTAAAACTAACTGATGTTTACTGTCATTTCAGTCTGAAAACCCAGTATATCCCTAGAGAAATATGGTCAGGTGACATCTGTGATAGTGTCATAAGAAGAAGAGGTAATACAGAAATGATGGGTGGACATGGAGAAAGAGAAGATTAATGACTTAATTTGCCAGTCAGAACAAGATCTTCTCTGGGGAAATCAAAGAAAGGAAGAAGGGGAAAAAAAGCATCACTCTGGGAACCTGAAAAGATCACCAATGTCATGATTACGTGCATATTATCTCCTGATACATTCTTGTATCAAGTTAAGACATTACAGTGTCAATGCACAGACAAACGAGATGGGTTAAAAACTGATCGGATATTTAGTGGCTAGTGGCTCATACTCTACTGGAAGCCAGTAACAAGTGCCGTACTGAATGGACTTAATTTGGCACCTGTCTTGTTTAAGATCATTACCTGGAAATGGTAAGAGACTGCATGTTTGCCAAATTTATGTAAGCTGAAACAAGAGAGGTTCAGGTTGAACATAATCAAAAATATTTTTTCCCTATGAGGACAGGCAAGTAGTGGAGAAACTTGTCTTGTGAAATTGTTAAATATCTGTCCTTGGAGGTTTTCAAGACCCAACAGGGTCTGATCCCAGAGCTAATCCTGATTGGTGCAGGAGTTTGGACTGGACATTTATCAAGGTGCTTTCCAACCTGAATTATTCGATGATTTTATAATCTTATGAAACCAGTTTAATCTATTTAAAGCTGCAAGAAAGATCTAAGCAGCACTAAATAACCCATACCTTTCCTACTCGGCTGTAGTGGTTTGAGAACAAAACCAACAAGAGACTCAAGTCAGAAATACAAAACAAATGTAATGCAGCAGTACAAAG